>JAFVLL020008859.1:0-43689 GCA_021397915.2 Tor tambroides
GATCTCAGTGAATTTATAATAGGGGTTTGTGGGGGGATTCAAATGGGGTTATTGAGTTACTGGAAAACATAGAGCAGGTCATAACTGCTGAATGAAAATGACCTTGAAATGAGCAGTGAAGAGAAAGGTGATCTTTCATGCTGATCTGACATGAGTTTGATATTCACTTTTTTGAGGGTTCAATGTTGAAAGGACTTATTTGAAGATCAGAGCCATGGTGGGTTTTTTCTCTCTCCAAGCAATCCCAGATGAGTTCAGTGCTTATAGAGCAGTAAGATGGTCCAGCTTAGCCAGTTGTTTAATACAGTGAAGTTATAGAGACCTTGGATATGCTTTAGTTCTTCTGACACACATCACATAAGAAACTATTGGTAACTTCTTGGAAATAACAGATGTATGTAGCATATTTCTGCATGTTTAAATATGGCAGTACATTTTAAATGTGTAAACTTTTTTGTTAACGTGTATACTTTTTTTGTTTGTAAGAATTTTGTTAACGCTTAAGGCTGTGGTCAGCTGTTAGCTAGTGTTGGGCCATTGTTGAGTGGCCTAGTTTTTGTGGTGTGTTCCACATCATTGCCACTAGTTGGACCTCCACCTGCGACTTTTCATCTGTTTGAGAATATTGACTTGGTGGCAAAACCCGTCAATGAGAGAGATCTCTCTGATTGGCTGTTCAACAAAACCACCGCACGAGAAAAAAGTGGAAGTGACGATGAATTCAAGAGGGCACACACACACTAGACAGTTCTCAATTATCATCTTCATCTCATCTGAGCATTCCAATATATAAACATTTTCATGATAACATGACTTTTTGTAATGAAGAAAGCAAAGGATGGCTTTATTTACAGTTTGTAAGCTAAAAATGCTGCCAACACAGGCAGCATCTGAGGAAGGAAGGCAACATAGATGCATCCTTTGCTGCCTATGATTTCCCACGATACAGTGCGTTTGATTCCATGACAGTTGAGGTACAAAATTAAATGACATCTGAAAGTGTTAGTGGTCAGTTTATGTGTAAATGTGTCCGTGAACGACTTTTCCAACTTTTGATTTCATTTCTAGCGAGAATTTAGTATTTTAGTAATTAAACATTTGTTAGTTATCACCAAAGCTCTCCCTATTGTGTGATAGATTATAAAATCATTATATTACCTTAAAAGCCTGTACCGAGATCAGTTTTGGGAGGTACCTTTCTGTGCAAATGCTGCCTGGGAAGCCGCTGTAACAAGTCAGCTGCCTAAGCTTTTAGATGCAGCCTATATATGCAGTCCTCTTTTGGTTTTCATTTTTGAATGACGAACGCACACTACTGCCACCTGCTGGTATGGAGTGTTATTTCATTTCACATAAAAGCAGAATGTATAGCCTATATCTTTGCAGTGCATTCAGATGCTAATTTTTGGCTCAGACACAGAAAAACCACAGTCTGTTTTCATCTGCACTAGTTCTTTGATGTCAGTTTGGTGCGTCACACAACCAAATGACCTCAAAGCTAACACACATGAACTAAAATGAACTAAGATTTGCTGTTATGTTATTGTGATCATGCAATGCCAAAAGGTTCAATCTATGTGAGACTCTTCTGCTGAGAGGATATTGCTGTTTAATCTTCAACTGAAAAGCTGGGACAGCGAAATATAGCTATATGAGTGCATCCTTTTTAAAAGTCCTTGCCTAACGTCCCTCAGGAAAATAAAAAAGCCACAAAGCACTGCATAGTGTTCGCTATTGTTGATTGGAACAGAGAAGGTCAACTTCCTTGACAATAATTTAATGAACAATTACTTTCTGTACCTCATAAATTAATTACCCCAAACCCAGGGTGACAAAAACATAAGCGGCTAGTGAGGTGCCTCAGGCTTTTTGTTCTCATTCCCAGCATGCATGCAGCCAATAAAGCAGGATGCTGTGATGAACACTGACAAATCTAACAGACATTTATCCTGACACTGACTTCCATAACAATCTGCAGGTACTTTGCTTGAAAGGGGCCGAGAGTGTGCAATCTCAAAGGGCTTCACAAGGGGATAATTGGATTGCAAAGTCTGTGGCCTAATTAAATTAAAGCATAAAAACAAGCTGTTGCCCCTCCCATGTGTGGGAATGAATGCTTAATATGGACATGTCGCAGTTAGCTGGTGATGATGCAACCATCATTATTTTTTTCTGTGTTCACTTAGAAACTCTGAGATGGAGTGAGACATAAGTTGAAGAGGGACATGAAGGTCAAGTGGAAGGAGACTTTGTTCTGTCAGAGGAAAGGAGCCTTTTTTCTCTCATTTTTTTCATCCGTCTCTCTTATCTTTTTTTGCAACTGCTTAAGTGCTGCCAACTGAAGTGTGATATTAGTATCATCTGCCTCTTCAATTGGAAACGCAATTTTACTTCAACATGTCCCTTCTGGGGGAGGGACGTTCTTGATGAAGACCGTGCATCAGCGACCGTGCATCTGACTCGTTTTGCGTGCCGTGAAGCTCTCAGGGAGTGGCGAACAACTGGCAGTAGATAAATCTCATCCTGTCATCTTATGCCCGCCAGTTTTGTAACTGGGATGTTGTTCTTTTCATGTATAACAGGGTCAAGTTAAATGCCTTGGGATTAACGTATGCTAAACATACTGTGCTATATTGAAACAAGACAGTAAATCATTTGCTTATCTCCAAAAGTCAGGCTCATATTCCGAGCTGGTTCTTGTGGCTTGTTGTTGGTACAGAATATGACCAGCACGGGGACATGCGATACCTACAGTGTTAAATGCTGTGTCACCCATTAAACGCACCAACAAGCACAGTCAGAACAATATGAGAAGCACTACAGCAAGCCTACTGTCAATCACAGCCTCCCTGACACGACCCAGTACAAAACAGCATTGCCCAGGGAATGAAAAGGAAAAATTCTGTAATTATTTCTGTCGTTCTAAACCATTTTTGTGTTGATTTTTTTCTACAGCGTATAAAAGCATCTTAACATTTTTCATATAACCAAAGTACATAATATTTCTGTCAAGCTTGAAAATGGACAGATAAAGTAGTCCATTCCACTCATGTGCTTTGTTTCAGAATTTAAGAACTTTTCCACTGTTTAATGTCCTCTCATTCATTTCCGGTATATTTTTTTGATACGTCAATGGTTTTTGTCCTTTTTGGAGCTTCACAGATGGGGTAGCTGAGATTGTTGTATGGAAAAGAGTAGCACAAATTCCTCTAAATTTCTATTTTTGAGTAATGTGAATCAGAATGTCTTAGTCCAGATCATTTGGTTTTGGTTGTTTGAGTTCATTTTAACATCTCTTACTTTTTATTGCAGACTGTCACATTTGAGAAACGTTTCTGCATAACTACAAAAACATACATTCACTGCGGTTTTCAGCTGAAATGAACACTAATGGAACAACAACTTTTATTCTTTTCACTCAAATTATGGTTACAGGGACGCGTTATCAATTAATAAACACTTATATTCACACTGTGCCTTGAAGAATACTATTTTATGACCTCAAAACACTTTTACCATAGTGAATGATTCGTAGAATGATACATTTTGATGTTTTATCACATAATCCACTCCATATTTATGGCTTTTCTGATGTAGTAAACTTGCTTGGAAGCTCACCTGGTACAGTATTACAAAGAGCTCGGGTACGAATCCTGTGAAATGCGAGTCATAATAAAACAGCTTAAAGACTTGTCGAAAAAAACCCTAAAATTTTAATGGTATTTTACATTATGTCTAAATGTAATAACAAAATACGACTTATACCCTGATGTGACCTATCTTTGTTTTTCGTAACGCTTTCTATGAAGCCCACATTTATAATACATTATAAGGGTATTATTAAGGCATTATAATGAATGCATAATGCATTATAAAAAAAATGATATAACATATTATAAAGTTTATGAATATTCATAAGAACAGTTTTAATGTATTACAATATTTTCTTATTTGTGGTTATAGTTTTTAAGAGTATGATGATTTATAACACACAGTGAACATGTTGCATCCACTTAAGTTACAATGGATTATATTTCTCATACTTATAATGTATTATAAGTCTCATATCTTGCCATCTTTCTTATGCTACTTACTTAAATCACTCAAAGACCACTTATAAGTATAGTAATAATAATAGTAATATTTTTTTTCTCAAACAGCCATAAAATCAGATATCAGATTAGATGAATGTGTAATATGACACATTTGCTTTGAACTATTTTATTTTATTGTAATATCAGTTTGATTATTTTGATGGTACCCTTTAGACAGCTGTTGATAAGTAACTCTGCAACTACATGTCAACTAGGAGTCATTGGAGTATTAGTAGTATGTCTGCTAAATATATGCTGACACTTTATTTTGATGGTTCCCCAACAGACAAACTGACTATAAGTAACTTTGCAAGTACGTCAACCTACCCTAACCTTAATATAAGCCTACTAATACTCTAATGAGAGTTAGATGACATGTTGTTCAAAAGTTTCTTATAGTCAATAGTCTAAGGGGACCATCAAAATAAAATGTAACCTAACATATAAACATTGCTTTTTTTCAGTTGAAATTATTAACTAGCTCACATCAAAATTAATATTAGTCTCACAGGGAACACTCAAATAACACTCCACACCTAACCACTCACAAGATGTAGTAAGATACTGTGCAGATCTTAAATAAACAAATGTCAAGATATATAGTCCATTATAAATGTAAAAGTAGATTTAATATGGTGTTATAAATAATCATAATCTTAAAAGTTATAACCACAAATGTGTAAGCATTATAATGTATTATAATTGTTGTTATGATTATTTATAAGATTATATAACATATTATATGCTTTTTTATATATATACAATGCATTATGCATTCATTGTAATGCCTTAAGAATACCCTTATGATGCATTATAAATTCATAAAAAGTGTTACCGTGTTTTTTTTTTTTCTCTCAACAATGCAATTTTGACTGGGTGCAACTTATTTGCTATAAAATACGGTAAGCAAATTAAGGTCTTCATGTGATTTCCATGTATCAATTTCTAGGAGAATGGACTGAGTTATTAAAGGAATCTCTCTAATTTTTCACCCCTGTGGGAAGCCTTTCTGCAGAAGAAAAAACCCCCAATGGATTTGACTCTGAATTCCCATATACATGGCATAAAAGCAAGAGAAATGGGATTAAACAGCTGAGTCATACTGGAGGCTGTTCAACTTGCTGGATGGAAAGAAAGTATTAGTAAAGGAGGGCAGGCAAGCAGAGGGATGAGTGAGCCTCTAATTGCAGCAGCCCCAGTGGATTGGGTTCGGACTGGAGCGGTGTTGGCTATCAATTCTGCTATAGAAATCAATGATAGATTAAGGTTAGAGAGGCTGGGCCTGCCATAATAGAGCTTTTCCCAGTCCTGGAGTAACAGAGCTATGAGAGACATTCACGTAATACCACTCACTCAAGAGGCCACAGAAGAAAGAAAAGAATCTGAAGAAAGATATTTGAAATCCTAACAAAGAGCGACAGGACTGAACTTGGAGGGGTGAATTCAACAAACAATTGTGCCACTGTCAGAATTAAAACTCTCCATCTTATTCACTGAACAGCAACAACATGCCATGGTGAAGAGTCCTAGTGAAGTACACCAGAATGTGGTAAACTGTTAAATGGCTATTTCAACTGTTACATTTAGCATAATCCAAAATGAGCTAGAATGCATAAAGTCCTGTACCTCTGCAAATGCTGGTCTTTGATTAGAATTTAATTAGAACAAAACTAAGTAGCAAATGTCACACAAGCTGGTCAGTCAATACAACCCCATTAACTCAGCATGCAGAGGATTACCATGCTGCACTTGTTCCGCCACCTACATCAGTCAATTGAGCCTTCTTAAAAAAAAAAAAGAAAAAGCACTGCAATAACTGTGGAAACACCCACAACTAGCATGTATTTACACTTCTCAGGCTTCCCATATTGTGGGTTGTGTACTGCTGGAGGTATATTACGCTTATCAAGTGGTTAACAGGTTCATTCAAACCACTGCCAATGAAAGTCAACTGAAACAGGGAGAATGGAGACAAGATTTAGTAAATATTTGAAGCTGGAATGAGGAAATTGTGACATGAAAATGCATAGTAGTTTATTTGGCCGATGCTTTGGTTGAGTTTTTCATGCATTTTAAAGACCTTGTTGTCGCGAACCCCCTGCTTTACCAGTCGATCTACAGGAAGTTACACCCCAGTAAACACCCCAACCTTCCCCTTAGCCTACAGTGACCCCTTGAAATCTGATATTTGTGCAGTTTGCTGTTACTAATAAAGCAATCGGGGAACATGCCAAACCAAACTCTATTCAGGATTTTTGACTCGATTGATCGCGATCAAATTTAGCCTCTACATGATCAACCCATTTCTTGTCTATTTAATTTCCTCCCTAAAATCGGTTGGCATGTAACCAATAAGCAAATGCAGATTTGTCGCTTCTGCTTTTATAGAATATGGAAAATAAATAGTTTTTGCTTTAAAAGAAAATCACTATTGTAATGAGGCAAATATGACATGTATTTTTATGGCAGACATTTTAAATTACGTACAGTGTTTTCAAACATGCATTTTTATTTTTTATGTATATTACATTAATATCAAACACATTATCTTTACTAGCTACAGTGCGTAATGCCCCACTGAGCATCACAATGTTCCTTTCTCCTTAAAATGTGATATTTGTGTAGTTTAGTGTTACTAATAAACCAATACAGGAACATTCTGAATCAAAATCGATTTAGGTTTATTGACTTGATTGATCATGATTAAACGTAGCCTCTGTAAAATCAATTCCTTCAATTACTGAACAGACTTTCTCATCTATTTAACTCTCTAAAATTGGTTGACATGTAACCAATGAGTTTATGCAGATCTGCCACTTTTGCTTTTATTGAATATGGAAAATAAATAAGTGGTACACAACAAATGATGTTTTGATG
Organism: Tor tambroides; assembly: GCA_021397915.2. Classification (NCBI taxonomy): domain Eukaryota; kingdom Metazoa; phylum Chordata; class Actinopteri; order Cypriniformes; family Cyprinidae; genus Tor; species Tor tambroides. The sequence goes on from JAFVLL020008859.1 coordinate 6,972, forward strand.
AAGCTGAAGTGACTTGCGTGCTATTTCTCCCGTGTCTGGGCTTTTATTTCGCATGACATCACTTTTAAAATTGTGTCTGTGCTCAGATTCAGTGCTCTAACAATTTGAATACCATGAAGTGATTGCCAAACATGAAAATGCTGTTATACAGAGCAGGATGGGTAAATAATTTACTTGCCGCAGTGCACTGTGCAATTTGGAGACTAAGTTTTATTGATGTTTTTCCTTTCCATAAACAAATCATTTTCAATCTTTCTGTGATCTTTGATGGAGGACAGGCCTTTTTTGTGTCCGTTTTATTTTTTTTTTAACCTTGAAAATGATGCAAAGCTTATCCAATTAACTAGTCACATGACAGGCAGCTGCCATGTTGATAAATGCCAATCCCAACACACAAGTCTGTGCAAATTAAATAGACAGCCCTCCCTTGACAAATAACAGCTTTCTGAATTTACGCTCGCCTTATAGCTGTCATTCTGAGGCTATAGGCCTCGGGTCATGATATACGACTCAATCTTCGGACGGCCTGACTTCGTGACAGTGAACTGTCGGGCAGAGAGGAAATTCATTTGTTTTGCTAATTCAGTTTCACTGCGAGGCTTTTTCCACCCAAGCTGTCGTTTGGAGTCCATCATGGATGAAGCGTAAGTAGCATCTGGGCCAGTATCCCCTTCATAAAGAAGTTACATCAATGCCATTGACGGATGGTGCATCTTAATGGCACAACTGTGTTTTAGGGCAAATTGTATTTGCTTTCTATGCAATTCTTGAAGCTAAAAGGTCATGAGAAATTTCCTTCCTCCTGGGAAACAAACAAAATGGATGTTAAAAATGTTATGTTTGTCTGTGTGGTAATTACAATGAAGAAAGACTTTGAGACTTGCTGTGTAAGTAAATTATTCAGAAGGTGGTGAACAGACTTCTTTTATCATCACTTCGCAGACTTCAAATAAGACTCAACATAAATATTATTGGCTGCGATTTTGCTGGTTCAATATTCTGCCTTTATAGCACACCACACCTCCAACACGATTTAACTTCATCTTCCTCACATAAATCAAAAGCGTGGTTATATAGCATCCTCAGCACAGTCTGCTTGAAAAACAACAGAGACAAAATGTCAAAGCTTATCTTAACCAACCCGCAGTTGTTTTTTACATGAGTTATGACACAAACTCTCAAGAGTGCATGTAGTAGATGTATAACACATGTAACGCATGACCTTAACTCTATACCTTAGACATAAAAAAGCTTAAAATATTAAATATTTATTGATATATATATATATATATATATATATACACACACACACACACGATATGATAAAAAAACATGATAAAACAATTGATCAATATTTATTTTTATTTTACATATAGAGACAGAATGGTAATGAATCATAGAGAAGTAATTAAATAAAATACACATAAAAAAAATCTCACATAGAAATAATTATCTCTCTCATAACACACTTGAATATGAGTTTTATGGAGACTATCCATAGACGTAACGGTTTTTATACTGTACAAACTGTACAATTTTATACTTTAAAAACTGTTAACTGTACTATATGGTAAAAATGTTTTTTTCACAGGAAGTGTCATCATAAACCATGTTTCTGTTGTAATGTCATTACACACATTTGTGTCCTCATAAACCATGTATTCAAGCACACACACACATTGGTGATTTCTTAATTTATTAACATAAGATTCTTATCTATGTGACAAATAATGTTACATAAATCAATTTTTCAGTTCAAACCATACTTCAAAATCCTTATTTGGCAGCACTGCTATATTTTTTGTGGGACTGGTAGGGTTGATTTGAAATATGATGCCCACGTCACAGTCATAATGGACTATGGTTGTCCCCTCAGTCTTAGTGTCAAAGCATGATAAATGTCCAATATTATCAACTGAGGGAAAAGCAAGGTCTCTCTATACCACCAACAGCTCCTCAGCAGAACAGCAGGACTGGGGTCAACACTGAATAAAAAAATAAAAAAACACCTTGTCCTGTCTCACTATGAACTTACTGCAGACCTTTCCTTTTTTAGTTATAATATAACCATGATATCAGCACTAAAAAGCCATAAGATCCTGTGCATTAAATGATACATGACTGCAATAATTATTTCTCTGCGAGAGCTTTTTAACAGCTGACAGTTAGAGTAAACAAAATGATACAGGATCTAAAGAGGCAAATATGTAAATTACAATATCCCATAAGCAAGTCTCACGCTGATTAATCTCTCATTTTCATGACATTATTCTCCAGGATGTCTCCAGGCATTATTCATTGTAAAATTAATTCTTACTAATGCAAAACATGGTATATGTTCAATTTGCAGGCGTATTTCAATACAACCACTGTCACCGTCAAAAGCTTTCAAGGAAATAAAAAAAACACACTCACACAGCAGTGCTATGTTGAAGAGAGCCAGCTGTAGCATTTGGCCTGTTTCTTGGATTATTACCTAAAGACAATATTGTAATAAAAATGAATGAGGCCAGAATCTTATCCTCACCAGGCCTAATATCCTGCTGCTGTCATTTAGAAGATTCAAGACAATGGACAAGCTAATAGAAATGTACTTTTCTTCAGATAGGAGGCTGGGTTTGTGTCGATAAATGCAACGGATCTGGACTGAGGGTTGGGTTTGACTAGGGGAAGTCAGAGACAGATGCACTCTGCATACTAATCAGGATAATCACCATGCACAATCTCATGCTGAAATTCTCTTTTTCCAGGTAAGATTATCCAATGGGTGCTTATGAACTAGCCCTCTCTGTGATACCCTGATTGTGTAAAAGCACAAAAACTCCCATCTGTGTCGGGCTCCATTATGACTGCGTGAGTGATGACAGATGCACGGATCAAATGCTCCGGCCACATACTGCAATTTTCTCATAACAGACGTAATCATTTCAGCTTTTAAAACATAGTTTAATTTGGATATGATGTCAGACTTGTACATTTATGACAGTTATTATCCGGTAGGAAATGGTAACATGGATATTACATACTCCCACACTGATGGTTACTTTATTTTTACATTGTTACACAACTGTCTGAAAAACTTTCTGATTAGTCATTTGCAACTATATATATATATATATATATATATATATATATATATATATATATATTTATTAATGTTTTTATGCTTTTATTCGATTGAAAATACAGTCAAAACAGTAATATTGAGAAATATTTCTATATCAAAATAACTTTTATATTTTAAAATATTTTCTAGGTTATTCAATTTCTAGGTTGAATAAAATGAAAACTAAAAAACTTTCAAATCACATGAGCCAATTTTTATTCACTATAGAACATAGAGAAAATAAATGTTTAAACAGAGAAATTTTACACTTTTATCCACTAAATGAGCTCATTTCAAATTTGATGCCTGCTACAGGTCTCAGAAAAGTTGGCACGGGCGCAACAAAGGGCTGAAAACGCAAGAAATTTTGAAAAGATTCAGCTGGGAGAACATCTAGGTCTAATTGACATCAGGTCTATAACATGATTAGCTATAAAAGGGATGTCTTAGAGAGGCAGAGTCTCTCAGAAGTAAAGATGGGCAGAGGCTCTCCAATCTGTGAAAGAGTGCGTAAAAAGACTGTGGAATACTTTAAAAACAACGTTCCTCAACATCAAACTGCAAAGGCTTTGCAAATCTCATCATCTACAGTGCATAACATCATCAAAAGATTCAGAGAAACTGGAGAAATCTCTGTGCGTAAGGGACAAGGCCGAAGACCTTTGTTGGATGCCTGTGGTCTTCGGGCCCTCAGACTACACTGCATCACTCATCGGCATGATTCTGTCATTGACATTACTAAATGGGCTCAGGAATACCACTGTCGGTAAACACAATCCACTGTGCCATACGCAGATGCCAACTAAAGCTCTATCATGCAAAGAGGAAGCCATATGTGAACATGGTCCAGAAGCGCCGTCGTGTCCTGTGGGCCAAGGCTCATTTAAAATGGACTGTTTCAAAGTGGAAAAGTGTTCTAGCAATTCAGGCAGGAATTGAAATTTGACATTTCTTGTTTGGAAATCACAGACGCAGTCGCGGGCTGAGAGGGAGACCTTCCAGCGTGTTATCAGCGTTCAGTTCAAAAGCCAGCATCTCTGATGGTATGGGGGTGCATAAGTGCATACGGTATTGGCAGCTTGCATGTTTTGGAAGGCACTATGAATGCTGAAAGTTATATAAAGCTTTTAGAGCAACATACAGTGGGGAAAAAAAATTACTTGATCCCATGCTGATTTTGTACGTTTGCCCACTGACAAAGAAATGATCAGTCTATAATTTTAATGGTAGGTTTATTTGAACAGTCAGAGACACAATAACAACAAAAAATATCCAGAAAAATACATTTCAAAAAAGTTATATTTTATATTTAGATTTGCATTTTAATGAGTCAAATAAGTATTTGACCCCTTTGCAAAATATGACTTAGTACTTGGTGGCAAAACCCTTGTTGGCAATCACAGATGTCAGACGTTTCTTGTAGTTGGTCACCAGGTTTGCACACATCTCAGGAGAGATTTTGTCCCACTCCTCTTTGCAGATCCTCTCCAAGTCATTAAGGTTTCGAGGCTGACTTTTTTCTTGGTGACTATGGTCCCAGCTGCCTTGAGATCATTGACAAGATCCTCCCATGTAGTTCTGGGCTGATTCCTCACGGTTCTCATGATCACTGAAACTCCACGAGGTGAGATCTTGCATGGAGCCCCAGTCCGAGGGAGATTGACAGTTATATTATGTTTCTTCCATTTGCGAATGATCGCACCAACTGTTGTCACCTTCTCACCAAGCTGCTTGGTGATGGTCTTGTAGCTCATTCTAGCCTTGTGTAGGTCCCACAATCTTGTCCCTGACATCCTTGGACAGCTCTTTGGTCTTGGCCATGGTGGAGAGTTTGGAATCTGATTGATTGATTGCTTCTGTGGACAGGTGTCTTTTATACAGGTAACAAACTGAGATTAGGAGCACTCCCTTTAAGAGAGTGCTCACAATCTCAACTCTACATTATAAAAGACACCTGGAACTAGAAATCTTATACGACTGGTAGGGGATCAAATACTTATTTGACTCATTAAAATGCAAATCAATTTATAACTTTTCTGAAATGCATTTTTCTGGATTTTTTGTTGTTGTTATTCTGTCTCTCACTGTTCAAATAAACCTACCATTAAAATTATAGACTGATCATTTCTTTGTCAGTGGGCAAACAAACAAAATCAGCAGAGGATCAAAAAAAATTTTTTTTCCCCACTGTATGCTCCCCTCCAGATGACGTCTATTTCAGGGAAGGCCTTGTGTATTTCAGCAGGACAATGCAAAACCACATACTGCAGCTATTAGAACAGCATGGCTTCGTAGTAGAAGAATCCGGGTGCTAAACTGGCCTGCCTGCAGTCCAGATCTTTCACCTATAGAGAACATTTGGCCCATCATTAAACGAAAAATACGTCAAAGACAACCACAAACTCTTCACCAGCTGGAAACCTATATCAGGCAAGAATGGGACCACATTCCAACACCAAAACTCCAGAAACTCATAACCTCGATGCCCAGACGTCTTCAAATTGTTTTAAAAAGAAGAGGAGATGCTACACCACGGTAAACATGCCCCCGTCCCAACTATTTTGAGACCTGTAGCAGGCATCAAATTTGAAATGAGCTCATTTTGTGCATGAAATTGCACAATTTCTCAGTTTAAACATTTGTTATGTTATCTATGTTCTATTGTGAATAAAATATTGGCTCACGTGATTTGAAATTCTTTTAATATTCATTTTATTCAAATTTAAAAAAACGTCCCAACATTTCCGGAATTCGGGTTGTATAAATCCTTTAACATTTGACATTTCTTACAAATATAACATCAGAAGAACCAGATTCAATTCCATATAAGAGTATACAAGAAAGATATAAAAGATGAAGGAAACAAACACCCACATGCTCATTACCTGTCTATTGATCATGATCACCCACATGACAACCAATAATCACAACCATATTCCAGTATTCTTTTGTCTTTACATAACGTGTCTAAATGGAATTAGGTTTTTTTTTTAAAGTTTTTTTTTTTATCTTTCCTTAAGACAGTTTAAAGCCCTATTCGCACGGGATTAGTATTACCTGGTGACCTCCAGTCATTTGTAATAATTGCCGAGGTTGTCTGTGATCCCGTGCGAATCGCCCATGTCTGTAATTTGTAAAGTAAAAATTCCCCCGCAAATGACCTACCATATTTCGCCGAACACCGAGGTCCTGTGATAAAATTAGTCCCGTGCGAATCGGCATCTCTGTGATTTGGCCAGCATTTGGCGGGTCGTATATCATTTTTCAAGGTTTTTGCTTCCCGTTGTGGAACCTTGACATCCGGGTATCCGGGAAATAAGTCAGTAAATTCGAGTAAAATCACAGGCTTCGCTTATCCCGTGCGAATGCACCACACGAAATTCAGATGTCGGGGGGTAATTTCAAAATCACACATGGTCCCCAGATAATACTAATCCCGTGCGAATAGGGTTTAAGACTATGTTTTTTTAGAAGAGCTTGTTGTCAGAGTAAAATGATGGTAACCTCACAGGCATTTGGGAACTCTGAGCTGGTGCATGGAAAAGTAATATGCCGAGAATTCTCGAGGTCACAGGTTTCCACAGCCTGGATTACAAACATAAATACTGAGAAATAATAAATAATAAGTTATAAATAGGTACATTATTTAATGCCAGAGTATGTTGTGCCTAAAGCAAAAGCACCCAGCACACAGTCGATGTTTCTCAAGGTGACATCTATCTTGATACACACTTGCATGGTTCTTGATAAAAGTTATCCATTGAGATTGATTAATTTAAAAAAGTCCATCATCTCACTATTCACATAACTGATTTAACAGTAATGAATGTGATAAATTACCATAGCATTGATGCATTTGATGTTAAAATAAAATAACATTATATAAGCCATACAATGTGCATAGTGATTTTGATATCGCTTTTTAGTCAGACTGAAATCCCTGAAAAAAGTCTATGAATGTGGTGACAAAAGTGCCGCTACTCTGATTTGAATTTAATTTTTGCAATAGCAGGAGGATCCTTTAACAATAATAATACACAAACATCTGTTATATGTTAAGAGTTTTTCACATGCTTTTCCACTCCACTGCACTATCTTTGTGCTCACGTCTTGCGTCTTTTGCAGTGTCTTGAGCATGACACAGTGTTCTACAAACGCAGCGCTCAAGTCAAAATGTTGAAAAGTTTAGAAAAGAGACCTATCGTTTCTTTCCAAATTCCACTGCCGCTTGTTTTTTTTTTTTTTTTTTTAAAGAAAAACATGTTCTGTGTGATCTGAATGCGTTTTAGAATGTCCTGAGACGGGGCCCTCTAAAGGGGTAGGGCTAGCGGGGGTGTCCCGTATGCCACTGCATATGCGTGTGTTTTAGGAAAATGTTTTGTTACTCACAAAACTATGCAATGTGAATGTTGCCATATTTTTTTTTTTTTACTATTATTACGAGCACTTCCTGTGTCTGTTTGCCTCTTTAAGATGAATTGCTTTATGTATTCCCCAATTGTAAGCTGCTTTGGATAAAAGTGTCTCATCATCAAAAACGCTCATCACCTGCAAAAGTGTCACAAAGCAGCACGATGGCACCTGGATTTTCAAAATGACTTTTGAACTTTTCCTATTCAGGTGGCAAAAAAGGTTTGTGACTAACACCTGTAAATGTAAAACAATTATCATCTGGATAGGACTAGTTTTCCGAATAATCTCAGTGTTTTTTATTACATAAATCAGGACTAAAAATGTGTCTGAAAAATTTGTTTTTCTAAAAATCACATACGTGCACCTGGAAAAATCCCCACCTGCTCCCTCTGCTCTGTACTGCATGAATAAGCATGTGCTGGAACCCAACCAAGAGCACATGCACCGTTTCAAATCGCAATACCGTCCTCTAGAGACGTCTGGATGGCCCATTTCTACCTCAAAGTTAGCCAAGGGGAGTGCACTAGCAGCTGGTAATTACCGTGCATATGGCTCACCCCCTTAATTAGCACCAGCACTCCAAGTTTCTAATGAGTTTCGATTTTATTTCATTCTGTTTAAGAGACAACTAAATGAAAAAAAAAAAAGTGGCATACAATAGGCCTGGCAGTGTGGATGCTTTCACATGTATTATAAGTGATGTTGTGACAAATAAAGCCCTGATTTGGCAGGCTGATGCAAGACTCAAGCAACTTTTTCTTTTATATCACTGATATAATTTTATCACTTGGTTCCTGTATATACTTCAGTATAGCAGACTGAACGAAAACAATTTTGAAGTAGAAATGTCTCAGTGAATGCAGAGTGTCTAATTTGATTTGTGATCAGGCTGACTGATGTTTGAATCAGCGGTTTCTCTTGCTTAATTTGAAATATAACAACCATGCAAGCTCTTGATCTACATGTTTAAGAAAAAATAAAAATATCACTGTCTGTAATGCGTTTAAAATTGTTAGTCTTTGTTTTACTTACTTCTGTATTACAGTAAATATACTTCACTTCTATTTTAACTTCACTTGTTAGACATTTGAAAACCTCCACTGGTTTATGTAACATTAAGGAAAATGAAAATTTGATAAATATGTCCTTATCCAAGGACTATCTAAGATGAGTTTGTTTTTCCTTCAATTTAAAGTTAAAATGCTTTAACGATGGATTTGTTTCTTACAAACATGCAGCTTTTCATTTCACAATATATTAATTGATGGACTGCAGTCGATTACTTGTGGATTATTGTGATGTTTTTATCAGCTGTTTGGACTTTCATTCTGACGGCACCCATTCACTGCAGAGTATCCACAGGTGAGCAAGTAATGTAAAGCTACATTTCACCAAATCTGTTCTAATGAATAAACAAACTCATCTACATCTGGGATGGCCTCAGGGTGAGTAAATTTGAGCAATTTTTCATTTTTGGGTGAACCATTCCTTTACAGAATGAAAAGTGGGCTTTTTCCACTATAAACACATTTTGGGGGGGGGGGGGCTTCAAAATGCCATTTATTTTTCTGATTGGCTGACAGGCAGATTTATTGTGTCAATATTCACAGAAAAATTTTAATAACTTACACTGTTGTTTGTTTTTCTAAAAACGGATATACCAATATAACATGTTGTAACCTGTATATGGAAAGCTATTCACAAAACTACACAGAACAATATTTGCATTAATAAACTTCTTATTGAGTTACCCAGACAATAATTATATTTCTAATAAACTCACCAACCCTAGTTTTTGTGTATCAAAGCATTTTCCCTCAGGATATTCCCACTTACACTCGATAGACACTATCTCCCAGCAATTATATAGCAATTTTTACAATCTCTTTTCAGCACAAGACAGATATTATGTATATGCCGCATGTGAGAGGAAAAGAGAATACAGAAAAAAAGAATGATCACTTTCCTCTGGGAAAGACAAAAGTAAATAGAGCCATTAATACCAGATAGAAAAAAGTTGTCTGTTTGTATATGTTTTACATTGTGCAACATTACTTGGATATTATTTCGCTTATTACAAGTATTTGTGTTACATATTGAATGTGCTATTTACAACATCAAATTGTGCACACCTATGTACATTTAAGTCTACTATTATAAAATAATGTCTTATTTTCTGATTATGGCCTAATATATTTTAATACATTTTGAAAGACACCAGAAGCCAAACACCTGAAATCATCTGAGCGTGCAAAAAAATCGAAATATTGAGAAAATCGCATTTAAAGCTGTCCAAATGAAATTCTTAGCAATGCATATTACTAAACAAAAATGAAGTTTTGATATATTTACAATAGGAAATTTAAAAATAAATTCATGGAACATGATCTTTACTTAATATCTTAATGATTTTCGGCATAAAAGAAAAATCAATAATTTTGACCCATACAGTGTATTTTTGGCTATTGCTACAAATACATAATAGACTACTATATGTGGGTCACATATATAATAGACTACTCTCATTCCACATATCTCATGATTTCATGGTTTCATCTCAATCTTCCATACACATTAATACTTAACGTTTTGCATTTTCTAGAACATGAAATACATGTATTATGTATTATACATGTAGTATGCTATGTGCACTGTTATGAATTACAGGGAGGATGTTTCTATTTATACAGTAACGGTAAAGTGCTCATGGATTTTGTTTGTCTGGACAACAAAGCAAATTGACTGATCAATAAAATGAAGGCCTCTATGAAGTGATGTCATTAAGAAAAAATGTATCCGACAAGACGTCCCCTAAGCCTTTAGCCTGTGTCCAGTTTCAACTGGTTTTGCTCTTCCTGGAGCATTAGAGCTGTAATCTGAAACAAAAGCTAATGCACAAGCTCAGAGAGGTTCATTTTGTGTTTACACTGTGTCAACTGTGACAGGGAGCTACAATAGTTTGTTTGTGATTGACTATAACCTGTGGCTATAAAAATCACATCATCATACACTTCTATAAACCTGTGGCCAACAGGTTTATGATATTCAACAGACAAGACAGTAAAACAGACACCTATTAAGCAACACTCCAGTCTGTGCAGGCTTGTGTCTTGGTGATCTGGTTGATTTTGATTCATTTATTTGAAAGTGAAAGTGAAGTGACGTGTGGCCAAGTATGGTGACCCATACTCAGAATTTGTGTTCTGCATTTAACCCCGCGCGCGCACGCGCACGCACATGCACACACAGAGCAGTGGGCAGCTATATTGCTGTGGCGCCCGGAGAGCAGTTGGGGGTCTGGTGCCTTGCTCAAAGGTCTCACCTCAGTCGTGGTACTGAAGGTGGAAGAGAGCTGTGGTTATTCACTACCCCCACCAACAATTCCTGCCAGACCTGAGACTCGAACCCGCGACCTTTGGGTTACAAGTCCGACAAGTTACAAGTCCTCTATACATTAGGCCACAACTGCCCCATTTTTAGTGGTGTCAAACGATTAATCGCATCCAAAATAAAAGTTTTTGTTTACATAATATATGAGTGTGTACTGTGTATATTTGTATATATATAAATACAAACACATGCATGTATATATTTAAGAAAAAATATATGTTTGTATATTAAATATATTTATATATAATATAAATATATAAATGTATATACATGTAAATATTTTCAAAATATATACTGTATGTGTGTGTATTTATATATACATAATAAATATACACAGTACACACATATATTATGTAAACTTATTTTGGATGCAATTAATCATTTGACAGCACTATTTTATGTTTGTATGTATGGATTGATGGATTTTATTTGATTTTATTTATTTTTGTTGGACATTTCCAACCCAAATTGTCATTTCGTGCCACAAGCCAACTGCCAACAACTTCACATTCTTTAGATACAGATTTTTTTTTTTTTTTTTAATATAAGTGTGATATGCAAAGCTATAATATAATAAAAGTGAAATATAATGACAGTACTTGTCATATTTTATTGATGGACCCATACCGATCCTAATGCAAATCGCTTGAGCAGCCTACTGTTGCTATGGTAACCTCCTCAGGTGAACGTGACATCTATTTGCGAGAGTCTATTTGGTATCAGATGAATATTACTTGATTCTAACTTCTAACAAAACCCTACCAAACCTTTTGCTCTGATTTATACTCCTTATATAGAAGGGTCGGACCTTCCCCAAAATTACTTATAAAGATAAAACAAAACAAAACAAAACACAAATAAAAACAGCTGGCTTCATTTTTGCTGAAGGTCAAGTAGTCAAAAGTCTGCCAAAATAAAACATACAGTAAATTCAGTCTGAGAACCCTTTTCTTTGCACATAAGAATGCTTGTACACAATTATTACTGAATGAGGTCCAAAGTCTAATTATTATAACATCAAAACCGCAGTCCTGTTCTCACACAAAGACACAGAAAGAAAAAAAAAAACACTGTACAGACACACAAGAGCTCACAGAGCTCTCAGCCTACACCTACAGAACAGAATGTTTAAATTAAACTGAACTCCATATCTGACTTATGAAAAGAACTATTTTTGATATATAAAATGGACTACGCTACCTAATAGATGTGAAGTTTTGATGACCTTTAAGCTCATTCTGAGAACAGGTGGATAAAATGATGTCCATTACAAAACCAGCACTTTTAATCTCTAATTCCCAGTGATGTTTTTTAGGCCTTTCTCTAAAATGACCATCCATTTTCATTTCCATTTCACACCTTCAAAATTCAACTTAGACCTTGCAATACCCTCATATATTTAGGTGGCAGTTTTCTTCTTTCACATCCCAGAAATAATGACAAGCTAGATGATCTGACAATACCTAATGGCAGCCCTGCGGCCCAGACATAAGGTTGATGCATGACTTTTGACCCTTTTTCATAGCTTCAAAAGTTTATTCATCATGCCTGTCCCATTAAATGCATTTTATGTTATTAAATGCAGTGCAGGAAAACAACATGTTTTAATACCATCATTGACTGTTAGTTGCTTGTGCATGAGCGATAGCTGCAGAGCTCCCTCCATGTGAAGGATGAACTATATATAGTTCCTCTGAAAGACCATTATTGTGATGCAGCCAAGAAAAATACCTGTTTCCATGTTAAAAAGCTGAAAAAGACTTACCTGCATTGTTGCATCAGGAACAGCGGAGACACAGAAAAAGAGAAAGAAAGACAAAAAAAAAAAACAGTTACAATAACTTGGGCATCTGATAAAAAATAAAGACATTTTTTTCTGTTTTCCCAATTGGGGTGTTTTTTGAGGAACACACACTTGTTTGCCTTGAATCACTGCACTGACAGACACTGTGAAAGACACCTTGAAAATCAAACAATAACGCTGGCATTAAAATTACCCATAACCACACACACACACACACACACACACACACACACACAGACACATCCATTCCTCAAATTTACCTCCTTCCTTATCTTCGCTCCAAACTCACAATAGGCACATCAAATGAAAGTTCAACACTGGAATATGTTAACGCATAAAGCAAACACTACATGGAGATAAAAAAAAACGAGGATGCCCTGAAAACAGAAGGGGTGCTGTACTGATAAAGCTGAGCTGTCAACATTGTTAAAGGTTAATATCGCTTCTTCCAGTCAGCGAGTGTAATGGAGTGCTTTCATCACAGGTAGAGTGATTCACGGCTCTGCAGAAGGGGAAAGAATCCATGCTGAGAGTGACAAATGCTGAATCCATGTACTGCTTAAACACTTTGGAACACCTGGAGCAAACCTAATATAGACTACAACTATCAACTACTACAGTCATAATGACCATTCATTGAATGGTGGGGTCCAAAAACCCAGATGCTTTTATTTAACATTTTCTCATTTATCTTTCACTGTAAATAATATTATCAGCATAACACTTTAAGTCAAAATTTTATCGAAAAGATAGTATACCTTGATTCGAAAGACCTCCACAAGAAAAACTTGACAGTCTGAGTTATACAATGTTTTCAATATGTTTCAAAGAGCATCTTTTCCTTCAGCTGAAGTAAGATCATCTGACATTTTGAGGATTTCACATGGTCAATGTCACAAATTTGCTTACGTTTGATTTGTGACCTAGAAATACTGTAGAATCTGAAATATTTCTGCTACATTTCACATTACAGCCTCAAACATTTTGGTCCCCACTGTGCATACATTACAGGTTTTTTTTCCAAGGACTTTTATTCATCAATTGAGCAAAAAGTAAAACATTTTTAATATTACATCTAATGCTAATGATTTCTGAAAGATAATATGAAGACTGGACTACTGAAAATAAAATAAATCACACAGTCGGGTGAGCATAAAAGACTTTTTTTCAAAAGCAGTCAGAAATCTTACTGACCCCAAACTTTTGAATGTCAGTGTACACACACACACACACACACACACACACACACACACACACACTCTCTCTCTCTCTCTCTCTCTCTAATAATAATAACAATAATAATAATAATAATAGTCAAATAATAATAATAATATAAAAAGTTAAATACAATAAAAATATAATCTAAAAAAAAATGTGCAACTGCATTTAAAGCATAGTATCAATATTTGAAAACAATAAAATAAAATTATAGAACAGTAGACTTTTTTTCTTAAAATAATTGATAGAGAATGTATGCAGCAGTTTTGATTTTTTTTTTAACACATTACCCATGAGGCCAATCATGTGCATCACCAGCATCAAAGGAGTTCAGAGTATGGGTGGGCAAGGACAAACTACAGAAATGGTTCTCTTAGATGTTTCCAGTGCAAAGCAAATGGAGCACACACCATTTTGTACCTTTGCTGTAGAGTTTTAACAAATAATGACATTGCCTTGAGGGAGAAGCCAGCATGTAGTGATTTACATTGAGTTACTGTGCTCTGCCAGCCGGGGATGTGAACACTTTTATGAGAATGTGGTGCCTGCAAAGTGAACATTTTTATTCTATTTTTGTTGTCACACATCTATTCTCTTTATTCACAATAAAGTAATGAGACATAGCGGTTCAGGCCTAGCTTAGCCCATTTGCACAATAAAGAAACAGAGAGAAAAGGAAATAGTTATTTCTCACGATATCTCTAGGTATATGTTTGCCAACACCTCTAACAGTGTTAATCTCACCGACGAAAATGTTCACTGATGAAGTGTTAACGAAGACAAGACAAAAAGATGTCACAACGATAAAGGATTTTAATTAAAACCTGTTATTAGCAAAAATATCCGGAAAAGAATATGCTAAATATACTTAAATGAAATATTATGACATTAAATGCACATGTGAACTAAGTTACGTGCAGAACAAGAATGTGGAACCAAAGTCTGTTTAACCCTATTCATTATTTAGGGCCACAACTGCGACCTTTGGAGGTAAAAAAAAAACAGAAATTAATCTACCATATGTGTCCCTGGACCACAAAACCAGTCGTAAGTCGCACAGGTATATTTGTAGCAATAGCCAACAATACATTGTATGGGTCAAAATTATCGATTTTTCTTTTACGCCAAAAATCATTACACTGTAAAAAAAAAAAAAAAAAAAAAAAAAAAAAAAAAAAAAAATTAAAAGTTGAGCCAACTTAAAAGTTTAAGGCAACCAGCTTCAGCAGATTTTTGAGTTTTCTTAACTTATTTTTTAGGAAATTTCTCAACTTTTTGTAGTATAAACTTAAAACAAGAAGTTGAGAAAACTCAATCTGCTGAAGCTGGTTGCCTTAAACTTTTAAGTTTGCCCAACTTTTTTTTTTTTTTTACAGTGTAGGATATTAAGTAAAGATCATGTTCCATGACGGTATTTTGTAAATTTCCTATCGTAAAACTAACAAAACGTAATTTTGATTAGTAATAATTATAATAAACATTGCTAAGGACTTCATTTGGACAATTTTAAAGGTGATTTTCTCAATATTTAAATTTTCAATTAGTTCAAATAGTTTTATCTCAGCCAAATATTGTCCTTATCTTAACAAACCATACATCTATGGAAAGCTTATTTATTCAGTTTTCAGATGATATATAAATCTCAGTTTCAAAAAAATTGATCCTTATGACTGTTTTTTTGGTCCTAGGTCACATATTTGGTTTCACTAATATTTATACTTTCATATTTTTTATTTTGAGGAGAATTTCACACTATGAGACAATATTCAACTATAAATTATTCACCATTTCTTCTGTTATATCAAAGTATCAACATTGATTTGTAGACTGTATCCCCCCCCCCCAAAAAAAAATTGCTGCAATTTTTCATATTTCCCATTCATTTACTATGGCAGTTATTTCTGACTATGTGTGCGACTATCTTTATGACCATTTAGCCATTTCTGATTACGTCCCTAGGTGTTAAAACGATACTGTTTTTGAAATCAAATCTTTTCATAGAAACACTGGCATCTAACAATGCTTTGGAAAAACAGTTAGCCTAGTCTTTAAAAATAAAGCATACATTGTAAAAAATGACCGTGATTTTAACGGCCAAAAACTGTGAAAATGCTACAGAAAAAAACTATTAAATGGTTAACGATAAGTTCCTGTAAAATTTACAGGGAAAAACCGTAAACGGACGTTCCCAGAATTCCCTGTGTTGCATTTCAAATTTTGTTTGAATTTGATGTTTTTTCTTTGAAATAACTGTTTCTTCTTAGTTTTTTCTTATCAGTTATGTTTATTAGGGTTGTATGTTACATCTAATGTTGTTAAATTAATGTTTATTGCATATTTCAGTTTAATGAGTCTCACCATGATGGTGTTTAGTGCTTGTGTGAATGACACTGTGCACCTTTTATATATGTTAGTATTTAAAAGCTGCTTGTGATGGTCTTTGGTTTATCATGTGACTTTCTCATCACCACCTGCATTTGGTGGTTATCAGTGTATTTCAAAGGTACAAAACAGATTCCAGTACTTCAATAGATTGGTATATTAACATTATATCAGTTAATGAAATTACGGTATTTAACTGTAAATTTAAGTTAAAACCGTAAAACCTAAAATGTTGTTACCGTATTTTTACGGTAGAATTCCGGCAACCACAGCTGGCAGTTTTTTACCGTAAATTTTACAGATTTTTTTTTTTACAGTGTATACATAAATCCAAATAGGAAACAAAACAGTTATCAAATAAGTGTCCTATTCTGTGTCTGAAACTCCTGAAACTTTGGTGTCTCATATTTTAAAGTAGTCAATACAATTTGGGAAAGAAATCAAGCAAAATCAAATCTGTTTGTGTTTGAAAATATTCAGATGTAACCCCTTTTGTAGTCTTTAACATTTTCATACATAACTGTAATTTAATTACACATTTTTTTCTCAGTAACTGTACCATATTACAGTTATATTTATTTTGTAATTAAATTAAGTAATTCCATTACATGTAACTAGTTACTCTCCAGCACTGCATATCATAGTGTACGATTTGCCTGACAATGTAGTGTACGACAAAAGTTAACTAATAAAGGCCTTGATGGGGGAAGATGCTTCTGTGGTACTTGAAACTTAAACATACTGACTCATAGCTAATACTGAAGGGAAGGTGGGAACACAAACAAAAAGGCAATTCAATTATACAGTGCTCAGTAGTGGGGTGAATGGAATAAGAAACTCCCTTTCAAAGGCCTCTGAGCATCACCCACACACAATCAAAATGCAGCTTACCCAGAGTCCCTTGCTATTACAAGAACAACATCAACCGGTCGCCCACATAGGACAAGTGTCATGACAGTAGTCATCAAGACCTATCACATTTACATTTCTGCATTTGTAGTCATGTATAATCTCTCATGTCAAGCGGTTCCCTGCACCGCTGCTTGAGATGTATCTGCCATGTGTGTTTTTAATTACATCTCACTCAGGATTTGACCGAACAATAAAGAACAATTATTTTTCTTGGCTTCTTCTCTTGAATCGTGGTGCAGCCTTTTGCAGAATAAGCAGGATTTTGGTCAAACTGCACTGCTGGGCTCTTTTGAGGGAGTTTGTTGGGGAGAGCTCACAGGGCGAGTAAAGTTCACACCACAAATCCTTTTAGGAGTCCAGATGTTACCGCTGTTTAGTATTCTGCATACACTGTCTTTGGACATACACAAGCTGCATATCAATTACATGAATGACTTAAAGGGTTACTCCACCCCAAAATGAAAATTTCGTCATTAATCACCCCCATGTCGTTCCAAACCAGTAAAAGCTTTGTTCGTCTTCGGAACACAATTTAAGATATTTTGAATGAAAACCAGGAGGCTTGTGACTGTCCCATTGACAGCCAAGTAAATAACACTGTCAAGGCCCAGAAAACTATGAAAGACGTCGTCAAAATAGTCCATCTGCCATCAGTGGTTCAATCTGAATTTTTTGAAGCAACAAGAATACCTTTTGTACGCCAAGAAAACAAAAATAACAACTTCATTCAACAATTTGTCTCCTCTGTGTCAGCGCCCGTGCAGCTTTCAGCTCGTCCCCTGCTGCTATCTGGTGAGTTCTAAAATAGCAAATTTCTAAAGAGCTAATTTCTAGTGATGTTGTTTCAAATGTCACACTGCAAGTGTGTCTCGTGCAGAGAATCCTGCAAGATGCAGAAGGGCAGTGAGCGCGTTGCCTGTCTGGGTAACGCCCACACAGAGGCTTTATCCGAATTCACCCCCTATACTCTCATTCACTATTCCCTATATTAGTCCACTCATACAGTTCACTTGAAGGAGTGAATGAAAACGAGTGAGTGAATTCGGCCACTGAGTGAACCGGAAGGACTGCCGCTTTAGCATAGTTTGCTTGCTGTTTAATAATCATTTGAAACGGGCAGCTCCAGTAGTAAGATTAAAAGATTTAACTTGAACTCTGTCACAGAAATTATTTATAAACCCTAGTTAAACAATTTAATGGTCAATTTAAAATTAATTTGTACCTGTGTTGTATTACACTGTATTACCCCATGGACGAGTGCTTTTAAAATGAATGAATGATTCAGCTGTGGGCGCCATCTACTGGCGAGACGCGGGAATTCATTCGGCGTGTGACTCTCACAGTGCATTATGGGGATTCTCTAGCCGTTGAGTGTACATCGGTTGTACACTCGTTTTTACGGTGCATTGTGGGATTGAATGAGTGCACTCGAGAACGTCCACTATGGTTTCGGACACAACTAAAAATGGACGTCCCCTCAAATGCCCATTTTGAGGGTATAAGGCGCGATTTCGGCTACAGCCAGAGACTGCGTGCTCACTGAGAAAGAATGCTCTCGCTCAGAGTATGAGTCTCGCTCTTCTCCACTCGCTGACCGTCTTCAACGAAGGCAGCTCTGCTCTCCCTTTTCTCCACTCTCATCAAAGCTCGGAGAATAAAACAACAGAGCCACGGAGCTGAGCAACCGGGTTTGAGTGATCCCACGCCAGAACAGAGCCTGCGTGCTCACTCTTCCCACAGCGCTCTGATCCACCGGTGTTTTTACACGTGAGAATCAGCACCCCTGTAAATGCTTTCTGATAATATATCTTGAATTAAGCAGTTTAATCAAGTTGAAGTTACAAGTAGTAGTTACATTTAATTTTCTTACCTCTGGTAATTTTTTAAAGCATAAACTTAACTACATTTATTAATTAATTCATACATTGAAAACTTTTGATCTTTTATCTATTTTTTTTATTTTGTTTCTCAAGGCAATTTATCTTATTTTAAGGATATTTAGATATTCCACTGGACAAAGAGACAAAAATTGTAAGAAAGTGATTTTTGCAGTGTATAAAAACTCTATAACCAATTTATTTTTCATTGAATGAGACTATGCAACATCTTTTCTTTCATTTTTTTTTTTTTGTCTTCCACTTCATCCAATTTATTTATTCTAAAATATCCATTTAAGGAGCACATCTCTGTATTTTTCTCCTGCTTTGCAATTTATGGCTGTCATAAAATTTTACTTGCAATCAAGACATTTCAGTTCTGTTAGAAATGAATGACACCTCAATGGTGTTGAAACTAACAATTAAGTCCAACAGTTTTGACCCAAAGGATTGAGGCTGTCTACATTCTTTTTGTTACATGCTTTTCACACTAACACAGTTCCTGCTGCATTTTAATTTATTTGGACCACAGACATTTTCTCTTTTATTTTTTACGTTACTCATCAAGTTACAAGGCTGAGATATGTTGAAGTATACTCAAAATGATGCATGGCATATGGAAGCATATATTATTTCTTTTTATTATAGTGGCATATATTTTTTATACTTAATATATATTAATAGAACTATTTCAGCTCCTGCAGTATTTCTGTGTCACTAACCAAATGTAAACAAATTTGTGACATAGACTATGTGACCTTCCCAAATGAAAGTTTTTGTTTGTTTGCTTGTTTGTTTGTCATCTCAAATCATGCTGGATAACATTATCATCAAAAGAGGGACACATCAATTTCTTAGTTATATTATATTAGTCTGGAAAAAAGATTAAATTTTGGAAACCAAACAAACAAACAAGTCTTGTGTGAAATTTCAATTGAGGAACCTGTAGCACTTTTTTATTCCTTTCCATTCTCTCTTTACTTTTCTGTTTCCTTTCTTCTCATTTAATATGATTGAATAGTTCAGTTCTAAAAGAAAACACCATGCTGAGACTAAGCTTGATCCATTCTATAAAGATTAAACCCATCTCAGAATAAAATCATAATTGCATAAACGGTGTCTCTTGGCATGTCGCTATAGATGCATATACGGCACCGCTAGGTAACCAACTCCGTTCAAAATATTCAACACATGATAAGGCGATCATGTTAATCCTTTTAAAGAGATCTAAGTAGCTAAGCCTCCTAAAGCTGAAATCACCAAGAGAAAGATAATAAGAAAATCTAAATAATAAAATTGTAGGGGAGGAAAAGATTAACGGTACAGAACATTAAGAAACTAGATATACGGAGCCATTTTCTTAGACCGAATCAAATGGCTTAGAGGTTTCAGAGTTTTCTGTTTCAACTTTCTGCTTTATGTCTTTGCTTCAAGGCTTAAAGAAACTAGTCCAAAACGCTACCAAACCAACCTTGGCTGTACTTGTCACTTGAAAAGTCATTTTTACCCTCTGAGGCATCTTATAAAGATACTGTACAGGTACACTTCAGCAGACAATCTCGTTCCCTGGCCTTGTGGGTAAAGGTCTCCATGAGAGAGTGGATATATCAGGCTCACCTCTCGGAGGTGTCAGCTGAAAGGCAAGACTGTGACTCAGGCTTCATTATATTTTATGTGTACGGGGTATGTGACTTTTTCTCATCAGCTTACTGTCAGAAAGCTTAAGAAGGGGCCTAATTTATCTGACATAGATCAAACTGTTCTTATTGCATCTGACAGCCATTTTGATGAGGTCTCTGCAATGTGAGACCAATAGGTTCTTGTACAACAGGGCTGTTTAATTGACCCTCTCGCTCCATGTTTTATTCTGAACTAATAGAGCACTACTTATCACCGGCGTGATTTTTGAGAAAGACAAAGTTACAAGATCAGGCTTGGAGGTCAATTGAGGGACTTTGGGATGTTAACTGCCTTACACCTGCTCAATTAACACATGACACGTCGTAGAGGAAATTCCTTTTTTCTGGCTCTGTGTGTGAGAGAAATACATTTCAACTCAATATGCCTTACTGTATATCAATATAGTTGAGGAAGAGACTAGTTTGTAAAAATTGTCTTTTTCTTTTTTTTTCGTGGAACACGAAAAGAGAAACAGTAAGAATGTTATTGCTGCTGTTTTCAACATTGGCTCAGTGGAAAAATGGGTCTCTATCTACATTCTCAACTTCAAAAAAACTATACATAAAAGTGACTGTGTGGTTTACAGCTGAAATGAACACTAGTGGCAGTAAAACAACAAAAATGATCATTACAGGGACAGATTATCAATTAAAAAAAAAAATCATAGTTTCTTACATAATACTATGTTGTGAAACATCTTTACCACAGTGCATGATATGCAAATTAATACATTTTGACTTTTGCATCATATTAGCCATCTTTGTAGTTTACCTGATATAGCATTGCAATTGCATCCTGTGAAACATGAGTCATGACTTGTAGAAGAAAAACTGCAGAAGAAAACTAAAATGGCATCAAATGCACTTAATCTCATTTTGTTAATACTACTGGTTAGCTTTAGGGTAAGGTTTAGTGTAGGTGCTACTTAATTTTTTTAATGCATTAACCTTTTAGCGCCACTCATAGGACATTTAATTTCAGAATTGCCATGATATATAAAACAACTAATAATAAAAAGTTGCCAGATTCGCCTTGATCTGTTTCAGATAAAACTGAACATGCTTTTAATGCCACTCACTGGATATTTCACTTTGAAAGTGTTGTGAACATTGTAACATGCTATCACTTTTGCAGAAATGTTGCACCAGTGCCATATTTTTCCTATGAGCCTGGGTTGAAAGCGAGGGACCAGGGAGTTTCCAGCTGTAAAATGATAAGAAAAAACTCATAAACAAAAAACATAATAAAAATAATGTGCACTATATTTATAGTTTATTTTGTGAGAGGATCACATTAAAATTTAAGTCATTGTGTACTGATAATCTTTCCCTCGAGTGCAGCTCTAAAACCTCATTTGTGACCCTGGACCCCAAAACCAGTCTTAAGTCGCTGGGGTTGTATGGGTCAAAATGATCTATTTTTCTTTTATGCCAAAAATCATTAGGATATTAAAGGTGTCATAGGTGATTGTCTTCAGAAACATTTTTTGTTATTCTGGTTGAAAGTCTCTTCACATCCTGATAGCAATCATTAAGTTAAGTGGTCTAAATGTATTTATCTGTATTTATATATTCTGTGGAAGGTGTAGGACCAAGAAATGTTCGTCCAAACAAAACGCTCGGTCCGAGTGTTTTAATTGTCTTTTCTACCTGTCTGTCAACATATGTATTTGCGTACCTCTGCGCACCCTGTTCGCGCAGACACATTCGTCATCAGCGCGTTCACGCATGCTGTGCAGACAGAGCGAGAATGGCAGGCAAACATCAACAACCCGATCTTCCTTCCTGGTATTGTAGTACTTTTACTATCTGTGGTATTATGTTTTCTCACCGGTGAATGACACATGATGTAGCCCAGCTGCCCTACTGCAGTTCTCGTGCTCCCCGCTCTGCATATTTTGCTTAGTCTCTTTAGTTAACACACCTGAATCAGACAACCAGCTCATTAGAAGAGAGCTACGTGCATGAACTGTGTTCCGATTGATATGCTCACTACACAGTGTTCATTGCTCCCTACTCCCTGAGCAATGGAAAATCCGTCGGAAATTTATTTCACTTCGGAACATTCATTCGCAGATTGCACTGCGCAGCGTCTTTACACACAAACGAAACTTTATAGAGAAGTGTGACATAATATACCTCTGTAAATAAATACAATTTAAATTCACATCTTGCACACTTTATTGCCCTTTGTATGGAACATGCTTTGAACTGGAATCATGGCGGAATTTCTGGTGATGTCCACTTCGCAGGGCACTTATGACTTACGGTCAAATAGAACAAAAGTCCGACGTGATAAGATATATGAAATGTGCAGAGCGGGAGAGCATGAGGACTGTTATTGGAAACCGCTGATGTAGTAATTAATTGGTTATTCTGGTATTCGCTCTCTGACGCCAATCAGGCGTGAGCGATGTGCGTTCAGGGGCGTGGCTTTGGACGGCGATTGCAGGGAGGGTGGGACGTTCGCTTTCAGTGCTATCAGGCTAAAGTTAGCATTTTCCGAAATGTCCCACTACACCTTTAAGTAATGATCATGTTCCATGAAGATATTTTGTAAATTTCCTATCGTAAATATATTAAAACTTATTTTTTGATTAGTAATATGCATCGCTAAGAACTTCATTTGGACAACTTTAAAGGGATAGATACCAAATTTTACTTTCAAAGTGAACTATCAGCTTACCCCAAGGGCATCCAAGATGTAGGTGTCTTTTTTTCTTCAGTAGATCCAATTTTGATATTTTTAGGTCAAATCTCTGTTTTATAATGGTAGGTAGTAGTCACTGTAACAAGGCAGGGAAACATGCACAGAGAAATCCAAATTAAACACGCCCCATCGTAACCACACACAATGGCCTAAACACACCCAAACCATGGCTCAGTGTGAGAAAACGAACAAAGCAATTTGCACAACCATGTCCAAGGATCTGAGTGCACGCAGCATCCGGTGTGTTACGGTGCGCGCACGCTCTTAGTCTTGGTCTGCGCAGAGATCATTTCCGGCGTTCTCGGCGCTTGCGCAGACTAAGCCAGAGCGTGCGCACTCAGGATAAACACGTCACACACCGGAATGCGTGCGCGCACTCAGATCACTTGGACATGGTTGTATGCTAAGAGGTAAAACTATATAAATACTGTTCGCTTTCTCTCACACAAACTGCTCACAGGTCTTAGGCCATCAATGTGTAGTTACGATGGGAATTGTTTAATTTGGATTTCTCTGTGCATGTTCTTTTTCCCTCTCATAGTTACAGTGACCTATACCTGCCATTATATGACTGACAGACTAGAACGGTTTGACCTAAAAATATCAAAATTGGATCTACTGAAGAAAAAAAGACACCTACATCTTGGATGATCTTGGGGTAAGCTGACAGATACCAAATTTTAGTTTCAAAGTGAACTATCCCTTTAAAGGCGATTTTCTCAATATTTTGATTTTTTTACACCCTCAGATTCCAGATTTTCAAATAGTTGTATCTCGGCCAAATATTGTCCTATCCTAACAAACCATATCAATGGAAAGCTTATTTATTCAGCTTTCAGATGATGTATAAATCTCAATTTTGAAAAATTGACACTTAAGACTGGTTTTGTGGTCCAGGGTCACATTTGTGCTTCTGCATATTCAAGTTCGTGTTTGATTCTTGTATCTCTTGTAATCAGTGATGTACAATATAATGTCAAATCAGACCAGAAGCAAGGTCTTCTCAAAATGAAAAGATTTGAGAGCCATGATAATACAGAAGAAAGAAACTCAAACAGGTTTAGAACAACATGAGGGTGAGTAAATGATGAAAGAATTTTAATTTTTGCAAGAATAATCCCTTTAAGAATACCAGACACTTATCACAGAGAATGAAGGTTTTATCTTGTTATATTATTCATCTGAAATTTAATAGATTTGATTTGAACATTGTCCTCTAATAGAAATGGGGGTGGGGTGTAATAATGACACTGAATGTTCCTTCCTTTGTGAAATATAAGGAATGATTAACATATTAAAGAGATAAAAATAACATTTTAAAAGGGTTAGTTCATCCACAAAGGAAAAATCTGTTATGCACTCATCCTCTGCAAATATAGTTTCTGATTGATTAAGACATGGCCATCAGGTGCACACAAGGTATTCATACAGATCAGGAGTGTGTGTGATGATCTTTAACCCCCAAGGTCCAAGAGCCCATCAAACTACTACAGACCTCAGCACACATACGAGTCTTCATGCAACAGTAAGCAGTCCTTAGGTGATTAATCGGGGCATCCATGTGGGCGGAGAGGTGGGCGTAGACTGACGGGTCAAGGAAAGGCCTTGAGGAGATTTCACACTTGAGGATTCCATCTTCCTCCCAGTCAAATAAAGACTGAATGTGTTTAACTGTGAACTGTAAAGAGTTAATGTGAACTTTAACTCTACCCAGAACAACGTAACCTCTGTCTAAAGTTTTTAAGAGCAAGACCGTTATCCATATAACATGGAACCAGCACATGAGGATTTGCTATCATCTTATTAGCTCTGTCAAGGTGATGTAACCACAACAGACAGAGTGTAAAATCTCAGATACTTTGTCTTGCAATTTCAACTAGTGAGATAAAGATCAGGACCAAGGTGAAGTCAATGTGGAGTGACTGAACCGGAGGAGGTACCGCCGGGCCTGAATTCACAATAGCTAGAAATTTATGACCCCCTCAGCAAACACAGTGCAGGAAGAGGTGGATATTTTCCTATGACCTCCATTTAAGTTAATGAGCTTCACTCTCTGTGTATGGTCTGCGTGCCCTCCTCTTTGACACCATTTTACTATTTTTATACTCTTGGCAAATTAAATCGCTTTCCAATTAATAAGTTTGAAAGCCTTGCTTAATAAACCAAGAGGAAGTATTGCAACTCTCAGCACACAATTGTATACTTTACAATAGTCGTTAACAGTCGCAATGTGACATTACCAGTTAACTGAATGTTGCATATTAATTAATGAACTATTTAAAATCATCAATTGCTGTTTAACCAATTAAACTTTAATTACAAATTCTTCAAACCCCATCTCAGGTCATACACTTTGTTTACAAACTGTTAGTTTAATGCTAAATTGCTAGCATACATTTCATGTAACCAAACAAAACAAATGTACATGTAGGCCTACATTTATATATTCAACTGACATTTTTATCCAGAATGACTTAAAACTACATGCTACAAGTTAAGCTGCAAGTACAGCAACTTGCTTGTAAGCATTACCACTTTTATTGTCAAATCACATGAGCTTTATTGTCTTCACTTCCACTGGTAGTCACTGCAAATTCACTGCTTATTTGCATAACGTTATACTATGTTCAAATCTGCCACATCGCCAACGGTTGCTGTCACTCATGTTGTTTCAAATGGCCAACTCGTTAAAAATGATTGACTTCAGATCGCTTTATTAAACTGAACCACTGTGGGATGGCATTTATAGCTTAGGTGATTGGCTCAAAAAGTTTTTTGGTCCTGTGAGCTAATATTGCAGATGGGTCATGGGTGTCAAACAGGAGGCAGAATGTGTAAAAATGCTTGTTTATGCTGGTGGTATTACCAGTATTTGAAGTAGAATTCTGGTGTTAGACAACTTCCATGAATATGCGACTTTAGGGAATAATTAAGAAAAATAACTTTTAAGCCCAGATAAGTTTAAAGTACTAATTCACTCAAAACTGAAAATTTGCTGAAAATGTATTCACCCACAGGCCATCCAAGATATAGATGAGTTTGTTTCTTCATTGGAAAAGATTTGGAGACATTTAGTATTACATCACTTGCTCGGCACTTTCAAAACGAGAGTCCAAACAGCTGATAAAAACATCACAATAATCCACAAGTAATCCACACGACTCCAGTAGATCAATTAACATCTTGTGAAGTGAAAATCTTCATGCTTGTAATGATGCATATAATGCATAATAATGCATATTTATCTTCTGATTCAAACAAGATGCCTTTATCACTGGAAAAAGCAACATCATGGATAGAAGACTCATTTTTTTTGCAGGAAGCAACAGTTCGTAGCTTACATCTTTATGAAAGATTTATTTATTACAAACACACAGATATTCACTTTACAAGTTAATTGATCTACTGGAGTTGTGTGAATTACTCGTGGATTATTGTGATGTTTTTATCAGCTGTTTGAGCTCTAAATCTGATGGCACCCATTCACTGCAGAGAATCCATTGGTGAGCAAGTAATGTAATGCTACATTTCTCTAAATCTCTTCTGATGAAGAAACAAACTCATCTACATCTTGGATGGCCTGTGGGTAAATTTTCAGCAAATTTTCATTTTTGGGTGAACTATGCTTTTCAGCTTAGAATTTTAACATTAAAAACATCACCTTCAAACCTAAAAATGGTTCTGATTGGCTGGTTCTCTCACATTGTGGCACCATTTTGCTTTCAGTAAAGACATTAAAAAAAATTACATGTCGCATTGCACCTGGTTAGGACACGCTGTAGATTTAAAAGACTGGAAAGGGGAGGTTATAGTGCACTAGCCTGGGAAAATAAGTGATGTGACAAAGGACATAATGGACTTCTAAATAGGACTCATTCTCGCTTTGGGCCTTTTTTCTCCGGCTCTATCTCTCCTCAGTCAGCCCACACTGCTCAGAGATAGCAGAGTAGAAGAACCATCTCCTAAAGCTGTAATGGATTAAATAACTGACAGAGGAAGCGCCATCAGTCCTCTCAAGCAATCATGACCAATGTCGAATCCTGTGCGAGTCATTTGTTTCTCCTCTTCATCACTCTTTCCTTTCTCCTCCTCATCGCAAGTGGAGGACCACTGGCTAATAATGCAGCTGCGCGGCAGAAGTCATCAGCTGTGAGCGGTGAAAATTCAATTTCTGGATCTCCCGCAAACCAATTGCACAGAAATGCTCACTAGCGCTTATTTGTTAAATCAGCCAGAATCCCATGCTACGACACTGCATTACCATTCAAGCAATGATCATCAAGAGGGGACAGTGAGTAATGGTACATAGAGAGCTGGCAGCAGCTGTACTAGTGACACAGCGGCAGTTTTGGCTCACTGTGTCCCTGAAAACCCCCGGAAGCTCACTGGCCTCTGTGCGGTATAGTGCCAATGGCTGGCATTGAGATTAGGAGTTCAGCTCTGTTCCAAAAGCTAGTGGGCTGCCTATGTAGAAATCAACTTAAAGCATCATAAAGTAAGCATACTCTTGATGTGAAGCTTGGTACAAATAGTCAAGATCATCATATTACATTCAAAGATTTAACGTGCCTGTGGTGACATTTCTGCAAAATATATTACATTGCTTTGTGCATGTTTCATGATAATTTCAAAGTGAATTGTCCAGTGAATGGAGCTAAAAGTGCATTCAGTTTTATCTGAACAGATGAATGTGAATCTGCCATTGTTTTATTGGTTGGCTGTATGTATCGTGTACTGTATATAAAAAGCCAGCTGAGTGGCGCATAAAGGTTAGTGCTCTATTACATTTGAAAATAAATTACCACTTGTTATTGTTAAAAATGAAATCCCCAACGGAGAAAACGAAAGTAATTTTTAGATTTTTTTATAGTTATCCGGAACTGTATTGTGAGTTAAGTCTTCCATGCAGCAAACTATTTTAGGGTTCTGCTCATGTAGGGAGTGAACGTATACTAGGTTTTTGAACACATTTGTCCAAGGCAAGGGCCGTATAACACAACAACACAATAACCTTTGACTTTTTCCACTAATGATTATCTTGTTGTAGAAAAATTATACAATAAACTCTGACCTTAGATATTTGCTTCATGCATATGCAGTAGGGAAAGTCGGTCAGATCTCTGAACTTATATTTATGACAAAGTAAGAGATAATGTACAGTCAGACGGTCATTATAGCAAAATAAACCCAGACAGGGTCATCAAGGTCACGACATGCAGCGAAGGGTTCCTGAATCACCCTGACGGAGTTTATTTTGCAGTAATGACCGGCTGATTATACATTATCGCATGTATTAGATGCCTACAAAATAAACAAATAAATAGCCATTAAATATTGAATTGAGCTGAAAATGCATTATGTGACAAGAAGTAGACTCCAGGGTGATACAAGAAACTGGCGTAGTACAACCTAGGTACACTGGAAAAATGTGTCTGTGATATTACGTTGCTTCTTGCAAGTTTCACGACACTTTCAAATTGAAATGTCCAGTCAGTTATGTTAAACATGGATTTAGTTTTATCTGAAACAAATTAATTTAAATCTAGCATTGTCTTATTACATTGTTTTTGTTCATATCAAGGCAGTTTGGAAATGAAATGTCTGGTCAATTGCACTTAAATGCTAATTCTCCATAACTTAATTAGAGATACAATATATTTGCTGAAACAATCAAACCATTTTAACTTGCTTCTACAAGTCTCCTTTATTTCTTTTATTGTGAGTTGTGTTTGACGGGACTCTTTGCACTTTGCATCACAAGTGCAATACTGTACCAGGTGAGCTACCGAGTAAGTTTACAAGAACAGAAAAGTCATACATATGGTAAGAGTTTTGAGGTATAACATAGTATTGTGCAAGAAACTGCACATAAAAATCTTTATTGGTTAATAATCCACCCTTGTAATCATAATTTGTTGTGAAAAGGAATAAAAGTTGTTGGTGTTTTATTGCCGCTAGTGTTCATTTCCATTGGAAACCGCAGTAAATTATATGTATAGATATAGGAAATCTGTTGCCTAAAACAACAGACAATTGTACGTTTAGTAGACATTATTTTGAAGAACAAAGAATTCTGCAAATTGACAAATAAGAGTCAATACTTCAGAGATCTGTGTAATATGCATTAGCTCAGGGGTCACCAGACACGGTCCTGGAGGGCCGGTGTCCTGAAGAGTTAAGCTAAACTCTGCAGGACACAGGCCCTCCAGGATCAAGTTTGGTGACCCTTGCATTAGCTTGACCCATTAGCATACTGATGCACACAATCACAAATACATGCTACAGCTATGCAAAACACCTATTCAGCTCTAGATGTAAAGGAACAGAAGGGTGTATCTGCATGTGGTAATTTTCAATTAGCTATCCAACAAGACAATGACCCACATGCACAAAGCCAGGAACCAACTGCAGCCATGTACTGTAATTTACTGCACTACTTAGCTGTGTTTCCGTGCTCATCCGTGATTAAAAATGTTAACATTACAATTATGCTGATGCCATTTTTGAGCACAGTTGCTACGAATTACATGCATGAATTCTGGTAACTTGCAAGCAGAGAAAACAAAAGTCATGCAAACAATCAAAAAATAAACAAACAACCCCTCCTATACAAATCCCAAAATGCACCTGATGCACCTCCCCGTTGGGCTAAAGTACCAATGTCTGCCAGCACCGGTTTGGGCAGCGGCGCGTACACAAAGACAAAAAGTCGAGCATCAGGCTCCACCCCTCTTTGTCAGCTGTCGACCCCATTAGCAGTTTGGGGTCTGCGTAAATTATGCAGGAGCTTAAATTCATTTTTAAATTTTAATTGTGGGCTGTCTGGAGACATGCATTAAGGGAATCCTCCTAAGTGGTTCTCAGCATCCTAGGCTACATTTAACTGCTCATTACGGAGGTTCGGAAAGTGGATGTGAGAGAGGGAGAGATGGATGGGAGGGGCCGCATCTTCCTCCCTTGAGAGCCTTTGCGTGGAGCTCTCTGACAACCACTGGCCCCTCAGCGGATGGCGTATGGAGACCCACTTTAGCCTCCATGTCCGCAGCTCTGGGGGGGGAAATTATCTTGGTGAAGAGTAAGAACCCCACGTTGCGAACATCAGCAATTAACCCACATTTATCTACCATGAAATCATCCAGTATCAAAGTGATGTTTGTCAGCTAGTTGGGTTTCATGAGAACATTTTGGTCAAAACACGAAGAGAAGGACCGATGCTAACCTAGGTCTGTAATGCTGAATTAAATGTAATGCTAACGGCCAGATCAGAGGACAAACTGTACTATTATCAATCATTAGAAAAATGAATACACTAACATGTCCTCTCTCTGACCTTTAAAATGTAATAGTTTATCTGTTGGTATTCCAGTGATGCTAAAATATATTCTGTGAATTAGAAATAGTTGTATTATTATTATTATTTTCTGTAAATGGTAGGATTATTATAAAAGAGCTAAAAGAGACTTGTAGAAGCAATTTAAAATGGCTTGATTGTTTCAGCAAATATATTTTATCTCTAATTGTGATGGAGAATTAGCGTTTAAGGGCCCTTCACCAGGTGTAAATATAACCAAACCTGTTACCAAAAATAAAATAAACATTAACTTAATAAATATATAAAATATATATTATTATACAAGGAAACATATGCAATTTAGTTTAACTTGATGTACTAAAATAACCAAAACTACACAGTAATTCAGTTAACTTTAACAAAAATTTAAATAAAAATGGAAATAAATTAAAACTTAATAAAATAACTTAATAACTAACAAAATTTTAATAGTATCTCAGTGATACTAAAATAATACTGCTATAATTTCAGAATTTAAATATGTTGTTTTTCCCCCATACTGCCATCTTTTTTTTTAGTAATTACAGTAGGCGAGACAATGTGCTTATTAAGAGTCATAATGCAAACAACTGTAAAAAGGCTTTACAAGGCAAAATATAATTGAACGTTGTGAAAATTAATTCCATACAGCAAAAAAGGTTCATGATACGAAGTGCTGCAAACAAGAAGCAGTGTGAAGAAGCAATAGCCGAATGTATGTTATTACTCAGAAATATATTAATGAACATCAATTATACACACTAAAAAGCTATTCATCCATAAGGACACAATTTTTGCTAGACTAGAGCTTTCTAAACAAAAACCCTCATTTTGTTCTCTTTAAGCAAATCCATCTTTTGATTTTTTTTATGTTTATTTTTTATTTATTTATTTAGAGATTAAATATGACTGGGACAATGTTTGAAGTATTTTTAAATAACACACATATTGCCAACATAG
Organism: Tor tambroides; assembly: GCA_021397915.2. Taxonomy (NCBI): domain Eukaryota; kingdom Metazoa; phylum Chordata; class Actinopteri; order Cypriniformes; family Cyprinidae; genus Tor; species Tor tambroides. Next base: position 38,753 of record JAFVLL020008859.1, read on the forward strand.
TAACACAAGGTCGCATTTTAAAACCAATATGGGAAGGATAATTATCAGTTGTTTCCCACGCCTGCCAAACAAATACCGCAAATTGCGCTTGCTTTGCCCTTTTCCACCAGTGTTGACCAGCGTCCCTTTTGTCAGTCATAACACTTTAATCAGCTTTGGCTGTATGTGTGTTTACATTCAACACACTGATTTCTGCCAAGACTGTCATTACGTATTATCTTATCATTTCATAAATATACATGTAAGCGACCTCTAATCTACTGATGTATAAACAGAGCGCACCAATAACTAGGACTAAGATGTCCAAGGAATTATGCAAATTCAAGGGGCCGGACCAGGGGGCTTGTTTGCCCTCAAAGCAGCCCACATTAAACAGCTCATCTGGCAGAATTAGGCGTTCCAAGCCAAAGTAGGTTTAATCCTTCATTAGTTTAGCTATGCATGAATAGGTACGCAATCGCGGGTGCCAGCAGCACTGACTGTACCGCAGATACTGAGTGACACTGAAAACTTTATTGGTTGATTTACATTTTGACGATAACGTCTGTTATTACACAAGAAAATGTCCATATCGTCAAATGTGGCTCACCACAACGGCAGAGCTAATTTCCACTACCCAAGGTCAAGATTAAATATTATTGGGCATAAAGATGAATGAAAGCTTGGCCATTCTTCTTATAATAAAGGGCCATGTCAGAGCAAATTCAACTCTTTCATTTGAAAGGAGACATTTTGAGGCGAGCTAATCGTAAAAGTAATGAGAAAAGTAAAAGTCTATAAAGGTCTAAGGGTCACTGGAGTCATTAGAAAGAGCTGTAGCTTTATACTGCAGGGTACTGAGTACACAAGCAGCTCTTTGCAAATATCCCACAAGTGTGCACATCTATTCTGCCCAAAATAAATTAGACAAGAGTGATTGTTTTTACATCAGGACACAGCAATGATGACCTGGAAGTGCAGGCTAATATTTTTTTTTCCATTTTTGTTTTTTTTTAAAGAAATTAATACTTATATTCAGCAAGGATGCAGCAAAAATGACAGTAAAGATGTGTATAATTTTACAAAATATTTCTAGTTCAAATAAATGCTGTTTTCCACATAAATATCAGTTTTATAACTTTAACTTTGATAATAATAATCTCACTTGATTTCTGAAGGATCATGTGACACTGAAGACTTGTGATTGCTACCATCGCACACACACACACAAAACAAAAATGAAAAACTGTGAGCATAAGGAACATCTTTCAAAAATAATTTAAATATTTTAAATCTTAAACTTCTGAATGGTGTGCTTTCAAGTGTTAGAGGGATAAATCATCTAAAAGGGAACATTAATTTACACATTTATTCACCTCTGAATAAATGCATGGAACATTTTGATGTAGATATTTAAAGATTTAACTGTGCTGCTTGGCATTTTCCATGCTTTATTTTGTTTTGCTTCTGCACTTTTTTTTTCTTTATGGTTTTTAAAGGATGAAGGGACATTAGCATAGGATGCGTTTCCCAAAAGTATCATAAGCTAACTACGGTTGCAAGTCCAACAATAGAACTTGTGACCATAGCTGCTTTTGGGAAACGCACTACTGTCCGTGTTGACAGATGAATTTGCAGTAAAATACTGAAGAGTTTGATTGGACTGCCATTAGCATCACCATCAAAATATATGAGTATTTTATTGTCCTTTTAAAAGCCTATTAATTCTGCTGTTCGAACAATAATATGATTAGTTGCATTTTATTATTTCCATTAGCAATATACTAGTCTTTTAGAGAATCCAAAAATACCCAGCTGAAGAGTCTATAATGTAACATTAAAATATTATTCCTCCCCATTTGCAGCCAACTCTATACAGTGAAAATGTTTTTTAATAAGAAGTGGTGCTGCAAAGAACCTCTATCTACGAGACTGTAGGAGCAAAAAAGTACTATTAAAGCCATTCATCTGTAAGGACAGACAATGTTGTTTGACAGACTAGACCTTTCCATAGAAAAAAAACAAACATCTTTTCTCCTTTTGTTTTTGTTTTAAAAACACCAGTTTGGCTGCAGAAAGAAACAGAGAACAAAACAGTCATTCTAATGGAGTAGAAAACAAAATGTGGCAAATGTGGCAAACAGACAGAGGAGAGGTCAGACAGAGATGTCCAACTGAATGCAGAATACATGTTATACAGAAAGCACAAAGAAACCAAACAAGGAAACACAAGAGGATTCTGAAAGAAAGAAAGAAAATCTCTATTATCACCAGCTGAACAGATGCCTCTTGACGTGTTCGGTAATAAAGACAACAAAATGGTGGCTTTGCCCTGTACATTTACAGATATTTGGTGTCGCTGTAAAATAGGAACATTAAGGTAATATGCAGTATGCTGAGAATCAACTATTAAGGTCTTCCAGCAGGGGAACAGGACCACAGCACAGCAGGCTGTTATGGCTGCGAATCAATTTCCTCTTTTCTGATTAACACAGGTGTTTGGAGCACATAACAGGTGGCAACGTTTATGAACATGAGAGACAATCAAGCCTGTGAGGATAAAACCAAATGGCTGTTCATGCTCCACAACATTGACTACATGAAGTGTGCATAGATCGAAAACACAGTTGAGCCATTCCAGCTCTTTCAGGGCTCAATTTGTGCGTTCTTGTTGAGGAAAGTCAATAGAATAATCAAGCTCTGAGTAATGTTTTTTTCGTAGAAGGGATCAGTTGGGAAGTTGTCTCATCAAGCGACTACTACTATTTGCACCGCCTTGGCAATTTATATCTGTTGTTGGTAGTTATTTAGTGCAGGCTGCTGCTTGCTGAGAATTTAGCTGACTGGATCCAATGAATACAAATAGCCAATGATATAACCAATCCAGGCTCACTGGAAAAGAATGTGCCCGTGGTGACATTTCTGTAAAATTATAATATGTTCCTGCACCTTCCACAAAACTTTACAAGTAAAATGTCCAGTGAGCAGCGCTAAAAGCATGTTCAGTTTTACCTTAAGCAGATGAAAGTGAATCTGGCAATGTTTTACCTTGGAAACAAATCTAGCGCAGAAATGAAATGTCCAGTGAGTGGCGATAAAACGTTCATGCTTTACTGAACTTGAAAACAACATACCGCCTGCACTAAACCCTACCCTAAACCTAACCGACAGTGTTAACAAATAAAACACACTTGCTGAGGCAACGACCCCATTTTAGCTTGCATTTGAACATTTTTGTCGTGATTTGTGTTTCTCGGGACTCATACCCAAGCACTCCACATCACAAGAGTATCGCTGTACTGGGTGAGGTACTGAGCAAGTTTACAGTTTCCAAAAATCCATATATATGGAGTTGGTTATGTGATGCAAGTTTTAATGTATTAGTTAACAAATCACACACTATGGTAAAAGTGTTTTGAGGTCATAACATAGTATTGTGCAAGGAACCGAGTGAAAATAATCTTTATTAATAATCTACCCTGTAACTGTAATTTGTCTGAGAATGAATAAAAGAGATTGGTGCTCTACTGCCACTAGTATTAATTTTAGCTGGAAAGTAAGTTATCAGTGACTTGATTATCTAAAAGCATTTCATAAAAAACCCCCCAAAATGCTGGGGTTTTGTGTGTTTGTCAGAATATCGCTAAGGTGTTCTGAATGGCTCTTTCCTAATTCAGTGCTATTCACCTTTTTCTTCCCATAAGAGGGGGCATGGCCATTTGTAAATTCTATGGGTCTGGCTTTCGGTCTGATCCGTGTCCAGCTATTTTTAGCTTGATAAACAACTCGTTTTGCTGCTTGATATTGAAAATTGGTGCGTCTTACCACATTATTTTAATGTATTATCTTAATTATGAACACACTGGTTTGCAGTTTTACTGCACGATGTTATTTTTCTCATTATTTCCATATAGCGGCTAATGAACCAGAAGTCTCACCCATAGGCGTACTTCTGCATTGAAGAATAAGGTGCATATGGTTGCTAAGATGTGTCATCGCCAGATTGTTTCTAGGGGGGTTCTGGGTGGTTGCTTATTGGCCCAAGTTAAAACAGCCAACCTCCAAATCTCTGTGACAATTCTGGTCTGTAAATATGGCCAAGGTCCTTCCTTAGTCTATGGGACTTTTTTCGGTTTTGTTGTCTGATTTTTACTTGGGTGTAAAAGAGTTTGCTTTTACACACTAAAACATATAATTTGAGGGAAACAAGAAAACAGAGAAGTAGAAAAACAGCAGTCAGACATTGATGTCACCATCTTGCATGGCTATTGGCTTATATATATATATATATATATAATATATATAGCACCTGTTTGGTTGACATTCTTGAAATACAGAGGAAAGGGAATAACAGCAGGCGTTTGCGTACACTGACAGTGAAGAGACTGAGGAGATTAAGGGTCGACATGTGTGGGAGTGTGCGGGTGAAAGGAAGCTCTTCTTTTGCTGGCTGGGCCCACTTCAGGTAGCGCTAATGAACTCTGCCAACCCCACTCGGCAGCAGTAACTCAAGGGCTTTTAGTTTCCAAGGTGAAAGCGTAGGCATGCAAGTCTGCCATCACATGTGAAGACTTTCCAACTTCCTCCAGTGCTTCATTATGACATCGAGCCATGACAGAGTTTGTGACTCTTCAAGGAATGGTTTTCAATAGAGCTTCTGTAGTTCTAGCTGAGGGCTTTGTGATTACATATGTGAGACATATAAACTGGAATAAAACTCAATTTCTTCTTAACTATCAGGCTTGTGCACCATTTGGAACTAAATTAAGAACTGCCATTTAAATTTGACTTCAGTTCGAATTGGAGCTTTGAAGGACCTGCAACCTGAATTAACAGAAGCAGAAAATGTATAAAAAAAAGAAAGAAAGAAAAAAAAAGATTAAAGGAACCCCATACATGATATGGAGGAATATATATATATATATATATATATATATATATATATATATATATTGAAG
>JAFVLL020008860.1:0-28346 GCA_021397915.2 Tor tambroides
GTGGGGCTGTTTTTCAGCGGCAGGGACTGAGGGACTCACCAGAGTAGAAGAAAAGCTCAGAGCACCAAAATATTGAGATAGCCTTAATGAAAACCCAGTCCAGAGCATTCAGGACCTCAGACTGGGCAGAAGGTTCACCTTCCAACAGGACAATGACCCTAAACACACAGCAAGAGTGGCTTATAGACAACTCTGTGAATGTCCTTGAGTGGCCCAGCCACAGCCTGGGATTGAACCCAATCAAATATTTCTGGAGAAACCTGAAAATGTGCATCTGCCCCCATCCAACCCGACAGAGCTTGAGAGGTGAGGAGAAGAATGGCAGATAATTGCCAAATGCTGATGAGCAAAGCTTGTCGCATCAAACAAAAAAGATCTGAGGCTATAAAGGTGCTTCAGCCAAGTACTGAGTTAAGGGTTTGAATACTTATGCAATGTACTTATTTCAGATTTTTTACTTTTTATAAATTTACAAAGTTGTGACAGTTCTGTTTTTGCTTTGCCATTATGGTGTATGGAGTGTAGATTGATGTGGAAAAACAAGTAATTTAATGCTGTTTAACATAAGGCTGCAACATAACAAAACGTGAAAAAAATGAAGGAGTTTGAATACTTCCTCAAGGCACTGTATACACACAGACTATAAGCATATGTCCATCTTGTGTAGGATGTAGTTATACCCTCAGCCAGCACGCTAGTAGTGAAGACTCCTCTGAGGGAAGTGACGTTGGTGAAGTCTGTCTCGCCCCCTGGGGTCGTATACAGATGGTGTTCTAGAGACTTGGAATACACAGTGCCTCTGTCATCTGATACATAGATGGTGCCAAACCCAGTGTCTGGAAAAAAACACACACAATACAGTTAAAAGACACAGAAACACAGAGGTCTATCAAGTAGCACAAATCAAAATGCTATTGCTATACACCAAAGTTTGACCAATAAAAGCCCAATAAAATGCTATATAGCAGCATAGATAATATTATGATGGTACATACAATAAGAAACGTTAGGTTGTACTGTAACCACATGTATTATGGTTATAGTAAATAAAAAGCAAAAACTCACCTCCTGGTTCATCCACATGCATGAAGACCATTTCATCATTGGCTGCCAGTATTGAATAAAACTGCTCATGGCCGACAGGAGGAAGTTGTGCCATGTTCCACGTCTCACCTTTGTCTACCGACACATGTATTGCCCTTATCATGTCCTAAAGAACATGCACACAGTTAACACATCACATTCATGCATTCATATATTCACCACAAACTCAGAGGGTCCCTCACTCACACACCTCTGACGCTGATGGCATTATGTTTCCTGATCCAGCCATAACTGATGCAAACAGGAAACGTCCACCAATCCCAAAGGAGTAGATCCTTTCGGCGACTGTCTTAATGTTAACACCAAAGTCAGCTGACTTTCTCAGCACCAGCACCCCTTTATCATCTGGAAAAATTTTTAAAAAAAAAAATCAAACAGTGAAGTAACATTGCTACGGAAATTGTTTAATGAGTTGCTGATACCGCATGGGCCGCAGTGGTGGCGTGCTTTTCCATAGTAATAACACAAGGTTTGCTGACTCAAATCCACTGTGGGATGCTAAATTCGAATTCAAAAAGCTTCTAACGACATTTAATCTAAACAATACTAATGAGCTCTTGAGCAACACCACTCACAGGATGCTGCATCATCCCCTCTGACACTGGTGCAATCACCTTGTAAAAAAGCATATGCACTCTTTGCCAAATATAGGAAAAAGAAGTGTAAAAGTGAACACGTTCACTCAGTTGGGCTCAACAGCCCTGACAGGACCAGTGTGAGAGAGGATTGCACCAACTGACAGCACTGTCAGTGCAGTATTGTCACATTTGTCGATTATGTACTAGTGTTTATATGTTTTGAAAACTAAAACATTTGGTTTTCAGTCAATTGCTGTTGCAAATTCAGATAAAAAATCTAGCTGGATAACATAGATGAGGTTTTTCTTCAAAATTTCACAAAAGACTTGTGATACACTTCTGTTGCAGCAAAATTGTATAATATATAATTAAATATAAAAATTGTATGTTTTTGTGTATATATATTATAAGTTTTAAATTTACTTATCTTTGAAAATTTTGGCAGGGCAAATAAAAATTTGAACCACTTGCATGAATATTATAATTTAATTATTTTTTGCACTATATGAGATAATGTGTGTTCATGAATTTATAAATGTGAAATTTCCAGCTGTGCAAATAATAAAAATTAACTAAGATAAAATTTCAGAGTTAGAATAACTCCATTTCAACATAGTATCTAATATACAAGGATGTAAAAACAGAAACATAAATTGATATACACACACATTCATGTCACCACACCTTAGATCAACAAAGCTATAAATATTACTCACAGCAGGATCCGTTAAGGTTGGTGGAGAAGAACAGAGTATCCATTCCCCTGTGGAAAAGAGGAAGAGAAAATTGATCCGTGAGATTAAACTCAAGAGACCTCATAAAACAGATCAGTTCGCTTCAGATCAGTCATTTGTTCGCAGCATAATATCCTGCACAATAAAATGTCAAGGAAGGAGACATAGTTTGTAACAATCACCACACAAATCATGTTTTTGCAATATAAATAACATACGAACAATGCAACAAGAAGCTGGTTACATAGCGATTAATTCTCCATTAAAATTCATGGCATTGTTGTAACAGGATAGCTAGGATTGTCTGAGATCATATGGCATATTGTTAAAACAAGACTTAAGGGAGTGACTCAGGTTGAGGTGTCTTCAGGTTGCCACACTGCTGGAATATTACCAACAAACCAGGGTTGTTATAGTTAACTAAAACTCAAATTTGAAATAAAATCAGCATTAACTGAAATTAAATTAAAAAAAAACTAACATTTTATTTCAGTTAGTCACCAAAGAAACATTTCTTATTTTGATTTAGTTTAACTTTATGCACAAAAATAACTATAACTAAAACTGAAATAAAAAAGAATAAAAACTATATACACAAATTAAAAAAATAATAATAACAGTTTAAAATGACAAATAAAAAAACACAACAAAATTACTACAAATTTTATTAAAATGGAAAACACACACACAAAAAAATACCACAACAAAATTACTAAAAATTTGATTAAAATTAAAACGGAAAATACAAAAATAGAAACTAATTCTATTTTATTTATTTATTTATTCATACTACGAATACTTGAAACTCATTGGCTGATGAATGTTCTAAAGTGTGCAATTACTTTCGGGGAAACACATGGCTAACACACGTCTTGACTGCATTACATGTCCATATCACTGTACCAAGCGATTTCAGTTATCAAGTCCTTTCAGTTAAGGTCCTTACAGGTTACAACAACAAAAGAACCAAAACCCACAACAACACTGACCAAGCAAATAAATAAATATAGTAAACAATAGGATACAAATGTCAAATTATTTCCATGTTTTTGCCAGAAAGTTACGTTTTATTATGTACGGTAAGCACATACTCTAACTCTCCCGCTCTCTCCCATACAAATGCACGCATATAGTACAGACACACACACACTCGCACAGACAGAAACATACACGCCCACAGAAACGTATTGTTAGCGCTGCTCTGACGATTTTATCAGTAAAATATCTCAACTTCAAAGCTACATGTCATTTTTCACAAGCGAGGTAATACGGTGCTGTTCTTGAAAGAGATGAACAGTTTCACTATTACTACAGATGCTGCTGCCAGACACTGTTGAGAGACACACAAACTCATAGAAGTAATTCACATAAGCTCTCTCTCTCTCTCTCTCTCTCTCTCTCACTCATAACTGCATTATTAACTGCATTAGTATGGTATCAACTAAAATGACATTTTGGAATTAGCAATGGAGGTATTAATCCTATACACAGGAGCATTTTTAAAACCTGACAAAAACCTGACGAATGTCTTGAAATACAACATCTGAACAATGTCGTGAGGTATAGTAATTGTAGTATAAGTGGAATAATTGACTCCGGTCCATCCAATCTTTTTCATAAGTATCATTTTCTATTGTGGTACTCTAATGACTTCATCCTCCAGGAAGTGACACCATTTGTGGCAAGAAAACAGCACAATCATCACTTTAACACCAGATCTGAATGAATTCTGAGATGTTTTGTGGTATCACTCTCAATAATCCCAAGCCCTCTGAAAAATAACAGAAATCTGCATGATAAATGAAAACAAAAATTCCAATTTACATTTCAAATTCAAAATTTCAATCATTCGCTTTAGCACTTTATTTCCATTCTGTTCATTTTCTTTCCATTGCATAAATAATCGAGTTAGAATTAATAGAGTAGATAAAGTGTTCAAGCCTAACAGCTCCATTTCTGAAATTGTGCACTATTGATATTGTACAATATTGATACTTCCTTAAATTACAACACAAGCATATTCTGAATGTTGTCATTTAAATACGAATATGATTTTCATTTTAAAAGGAACTGCATGGTGTGAATTTTCTGGTTTCCGAAGTCATGTGTGACCTTTGTATCCTCTTTTCATGTTTAACGCCATACACTGTAGACTCAAGCGTTCAAGATTAAGTCTGACTGATCTGACCTGATTTCCTACTGCCATTTTGATCCTGTCTTTCGAAAAAGGTGGGATATTGTTCTTTTTTTAGAACTAGGTTATCCAGAAGGCCACAGGGACCACTGAGAATGAAACTATCCTACACTCAGGAATGCTCAGAGGAGGAATAAAGGAACTATACAGTACATATAAAAACTAAAAAGTTCACAAACAGATCTAGCAGCCTTGGTCAAACATTAAATGTGTAAATGAATGATTAGCCTCACTGAACTTCTTTGTCAATATAACCACTTCCTTGTTCACGTGTATAAATAAAAGACTGTTGAATTCAAGTTAAAAACTGAAGTTTGATGCAGCAGTTTATCTGGAGCAGGCAAGCTTCCTCGGACATTTGAAAGCTGAGCTGTGTGGAAAAACAGGGTGACTCAGCAGAGAATGTCTCGTGTTGCTGCCATGGTGGCCATATTTGCATGTGTGTGTCTTTGTGTGTCCTGGATGTACAGCCATGAAAAGAACAATCCAGAACGCTGGTCAAAACACAGAACATAAAAGGCCCTACTATATAAAGTCACTCCACCCTCAACCCCTTGTGTCTTCACAAATACAAACTCTTTCCTAGAGTGGTTTTACCAATCATAAAAAGCTTACCATTTGACCACACACACCATCTCATGGATTTTCCCCCATGTTTCACCGAAGTCTTTAGAGAGCCAGAGATCACGCTGAAACAACAGCAGAAGGATGATATTATGTAAATTATTATGATATTATGCACCACTTACAAAGCAAAAAAGATTGAGTGAAGGAAGATGAGGAGGAAGTGAACAACACATATTTACAATAAGGATATTTAATATGCTATCATGTCATTTAAATAAGCACAAAATAAGAACTCTTATCAGTTCAGGAAACACAATATGTGTTGATGGCAGTTTTGAACTTCACTATGAGATAAACTAAGGGCTTAAAAGCAATACGTGGTCATAATGCACGCTTTCTGGAATAAGTGTTCAAATTTACAGTAATTAAATTCTGAAACTCATCAAATGGTTATTAGTAACTTTACATTTGATATCAAAAAGTAAATAACACCAATGTTTCAAAGGCTCTCACCGTGACGCTGATGGCTACAAGAACATCTGAGTTTTGAGGGTTGTACATTATCTGCATTAGTGGGTGGAAGGGCAATTCTGTGTGGATGAAACTCTTGCCAAAATCTCTTGAACGGAAAATTCTGGCACCACTGCCTCCGGAAGCATCTCCTGTGAGGATCACCTGTGGGAAAATATATCAGGACTTTAAAGTGCTGTCAAAAATCTGTGTAATTGCACTGAGAATTGAAACATCAGCAAAGAACAGAAAGTTCAGCTGGTCTATTTTTACTGTGATTGACATGCTGCATTTAAGTACCTACAGGCCAATTCAGCAGTCTGAGAAACACCTTTAACATAACAGCTCCCCAGCTCATGTGGGCTTATAGGGAGAAGTTAATGAAATGCTGGATTTTTGACATTTCTTGCCCACCTTGCCAGAATTTTCTGGACCAATAGCGATCCCAAAGTCAGTGCTGATGAAGGTGTTGTTGATAAGTTCTGTGACATCCTCAAATGACTTTCCATAGTTTTCACTGTCACAAAGAGTGGAGGATTGAGAAACAAACTAAGCAAAGAAAATATTACATTGGTTGGTATTACAAAAACAAACACACGATTAAAACCAGCACTCACCTCCTGTACAGTTTAGACTGTCCGAATCGCAGGAAGACTATTGGCATTTGAAATGTTGTCAGGGCCAGCACTACCTAAGATTGAGAGATGAAGACAGTTATTTACTTTGACACAAATCTTCAAGAAATTATTTCTAAGCAGACAATCAGCATATGAGAATGATTTCTGAAGGATGATGTGACACTGAAGACTGGCGTAATGGCTGCTTTGCCAGTGCAGGAATAAATTACATACATTAAATCAGTTATTTTAAACTGTAAACTGTGATCAAATAAATGCAGTCTTGGTGAGCATCAGAGACTTCTTTCAAAAACAACAAAAAAACCTCTTATTTTTATTGTAGTAATGCGCAGAGCAGCAATGGGCAGAGTAAAAATAAGGACTTCTTGACATGGCCTTGAATGTGCACTGGGGCATGAGAGAGGTCAAACTGGTTATTAGTTTGCATTTGGCCATATTGATAGTTGTGTTTATTTGTGAACCTTGTGAACAGCCAAAGAGATCTGGGAAGATTATCTAGACAGTCTAAATTTAAACCTAAAGCTAAAAAAGTCCTCATCTAACCTTGAATGGAACTTTTAGCATGGTGGAAGCTTCTCCCGGCGATTTAATCTCAGAATGGCAAGCATATGATAGTGTGTACACATAATTAATCAAAAGCGAAACTCACCCCAGTTCCATCCCCCACCCAGGCCAGAGACACAGACCGACTGATATCTTGAAAGGTCCACTGAAAGAAACACATTTTATTGATATTAAACAAAAGCAATACTGAAAGTGCATCATCACAGACAAACTATAAGAATTTTAACACACGTCCTATTGCATGGGGCATGGTTTTATTGCATGTCCTAGAAAGACACTATCAGCCTATGCAAAACACATGCTAACCTTAAACAAAACACTGAATCAGAAACCAAGCAACTAAACTCACAACTATTAACTGTGAAACTCATAATAGTGCAATGAAGACTGATCTGACAAATTACAAAGATGAAAAAACAGGAAAAATTGTGAAACTGAAGATGACATATCAAACGGTATTATATTTTCATCATCTGTTTGGTTTAGATACTGTAAGTGGCTCTCAACCTTTTTGACTCAGAGGCCCCCCAAAGTAATTATAACACACTATTCGAAGATACTTCCTCTGGTATTTCTGCTGTAATTATGCCAAACTTTTTATTAACAGAAACTGGGGGTGTTGATATATTAAAATCTTTAAACACAATTTAACTTGTGATTCTATAAGATTCAAGATGCAGTTTTTGCATGTTTTTCAATAAAGTCAATAGTTATTGAGTGGAGGGGGTGGGGGTGTAAAAATGATTTCCATTTAGTTCTTGATTTTTGTATTTTTTACATCTTAAAAGTGTTTTTTTTAGTTATTAAATTAAATTTAATATATTTATATTTAATAAAATATAAACCCATTGTTTGATAACTGGTGGTTTAGATGTTTTGTAATTTGTATTAAAAAGAATGACAAATGACATAGTTCCACTACGCAAATATGAGTCTCCTGAAAATCTCAAATGGCTATAGATTTCTGACTGTCTCTTCTAAAAATACTTTCACTTTCGTGCTCTGGCCTTCTTCTGTGACCCTTTAAAGAAGAATTAAATCTTCTAATCCCATCTAGTGTTTCTGAACTCGTCTAGATTTGAACATATATCCAAACACTAGACCAAAAGGTCAGTGCAAATATAATCCTAAAACACTTTGAGACCATTTTCTGTTGATTAACGCAGCTGTGGTATAGTTCCTGTCACCTCTTGTAAATTCATTATAACCTTCTACTGAAAGATAAGCCACAGTAGCACTGTTTTAAAAAGGGTAACACATCTATGAGTAATGAGCACAGGAAGTTTATCTGAGTGTTGTTGAGGTGAGATGATGAAGCTTCACCCAACCCTCAAACTCCTCTTGATTGTTTCAACTCAACTGAAAAGAAGCAACCAAAAATATTTCTGAGAAAAGGAAGTCATTTTACATTGCAATGACTAGTGTCAGTGTTATTCACTCTTCCATTTTGTAATATTAAGACTTGCTTGTATTATAAAGTATATGGTTTAGTAAAAATTAACATGCATTAAAAAGGCCTGGATGGTTGGAAAAAGGATAATTAAACAGGTTGTCATACCAGTTTAACTGGTTCTACAACTTATGCAATCCAAACTACACCTACTTATCAAAGAGGAACTTCAAATACAACCATTAACATTTATAGTTATAAAAACAGAAATGAAAAAGAAAATGTATTCTGAGGGCTATGATAGTAACCACAGAAAACATAAGAATAATACAATCTTACGCGTCTTCATATCAAACAGTTCTTTCGTTATGAAAATGTTCTAGTAAAAAAAGAAAATTTGCATTTTCAAACACATTTTACATTATTTACATTTCTGTTCATCGCAAAAGTACTTTTACAATAATCTAGCGAGCTTTAAAGAACATTTAAACATGTATTCATCAGAAACAACTAGCATCTATTTTGTCACCAGTATTATTTTTACTGTTACTGTTCATTACATACTATAACATATTACTTCATATTCATTTGATACCAGTCATTATAGTTAAATTTTAATAAAAAATGAGTCATTGTTGAGTTACTCACTAGAAATTAAATGTGTTATTAGATAAGTGTTAGAAATTTAAAACATATACTAGTTAGTTTTAAGGTATAAATATTTCAACGGTTCTCTATGAGAACTCTCGGACTGAATGCACATGTTGTCAAAAATGCTGTCTGGTTAGGGTTAGGGGACATCCTTAGTTTTTTTTGAAACACAACTGCGGGGCTGCATCGGTTCTTCGAGTGAACTTACGTTGTGCGTATTCCTAGATAACTTGGTCTCAAATCCCTCCAAACCATTACAGGAGTCTGATCCACCATCTGCGCTCCTTTTCTGGATGTGACGGTGGATACGAGAAATATCTGCATCCGATCCCGTCCCGATTAGACTTCTGGCGACTACGGGAGACTTCACATAAACCCGGTGCGCGTTATACGATCCTGGTTCCACATGGAAATCCACACCAAATGCCAAGGGAAATAATAAAAGTGCAATAAAGTATCCTAGGCCTCTCATTTTTCGTCTTCAGTTTTTTTTCCAACACGACTGTGTTGCTGTTTAAATACGCATTAATTCCTCTGTGTCTCCCTCCTGAGCGGCTGCTGACGGTATCAACAAAAACAGACTGCCTGTGACAGCGAAAGCTCCCTACCGCTCATATTATTAGTGCTGCCTCCTAAGAGAGCACATCAACGCCCTTTTTTATTTAATTAATGACAACTGATAATTCCCAAGATCGCAAATAAAATTGCAGACCAACCAAGTTGCTCTAACAGACTGTATCCTTGACAGGATTTCGTGTGAAGCACTTCCAAAAAAAGAGCAACCAAAAAAAATAAATAAATAACGTTGAAAAGAATGCACCTTGCAGGGCCTGCACCTGATTGGCTACAGCGACTGGTGCGATTTTCTGATTGGTCTGAGGTTACACATACATGTTTCTGTGAGTCTGTGCGGTCAAGTTAGTTTGACACGTCATACTTCGAAGGACAGTGTTTTGTACGTAAAATTACCTTCGGTGAAATGTCAATATAACGGTTATAAACTCATAATGTCAGTGACCCCATTTTCATTCAGACCTATTTAATATGAAAAAGTTTAAATGTAAAGATACTGCAAGACATGCTATGCTTTTTCAAATTATTCGAGTCTTTTTTATTGCCCATGTATGAATGCTCTCAGCTAATGTGACCAAAGTCATGCATGATCTTCCTCATTTAAATGGCTGCACAAGCAGTTTCCTTTAGAAGTCCAATAACAAGCTGCATGCTTCAGCTGCACACATGCTCTACTTATTTTTATACCAGCAAAATAATTTCATTTGTCTAAACAATAGCAAGTGCATGACTCATATTGTCAATACATTCTCAGTGAGATCACAGTCGAAAATTTAGTGTAGTCTTCCAGTGTGCATCATGGAAGAAAGAAGCATCTGTTGATGCACTTCACATGTCAGCCTACAACATAACCATGCATTATCATCAAAGTCTCTGTGACTCATGTCATAATAGATGAATTCAGTGCATCTTCCCCCACATTCTAACCATTTTATCATTGTATTACACCAACAAGATTGCTGAAGACACACACAAACATGTAAAATACAACAAAGCGAAGGGTCGGTTGCTTAGTTGTGATCAGCCATTTGTTTTTAAACCTGTCCTTTTTAAACTGCTTAGCAGTTTAGATTTAAGCATTCAATGTGTTAAAGTCAAATAACATTTCACATACAATCTTACAATGTATTTATGTACCAAATCATAGAATTTTCTATTAAATTAATGTATTTTGTGTGTGCACATGTGATTATGGCAGGCTGGCATGGAATAGCCTATCCCGTGATCACAAACCATGTGACACAGAAAAAAGGCTTATTGTGACTCCCATCAGTTCTCTGTAATTACGATCTGCAGTCATGCTTATTCTAGATCTGCACTGCTGGCCGAGAGCCACATGCTTCCCATTCATATCATCCTGTTTCTTCTATTAGCGGATAACATTTTGCTATTCGCTAAAGAAGTGAAGTATAGACATCATTGCTTCTGCAAGGAAAATTATCATTCTAAATGTCAGCCCAATGTGACTGCAGTAATGCCTTTTTAACTTTGCAGCGCATAATAAAATCCTGCATGGGTGGAAAAACCTGTCACACAAGTAAAGATGGTGTGACCTGAATTCTTCAGTAGTGACTGTATAAGGTCTGTGCACCTCCTATCCACTGAGAGCTAGGCAACTTTTCAAAGTTAAGATGAAAAAAGAAAAAGTTTTAATTACCCCAAGTGGATCTGACAAGAAACTGACTGAAGAGACTGTTTCACCATCAGTTTTGAATTTTATGCCATGTTAATGATGTTCACTCAACATTGTTTTACACAACATGGGAAAGACATTTAAAGGAATAGTTCACCTAAAAATGAAAATTCTGTAATCATTTACTCACTCTCCAAACCTGTAGGCTATAAGCTTCTTTTTTCAGCTGAACACACAATTTCTGTTTTGAAGAATGCTGGTAACCAAACAGTTGACGGTAACCATTGACTTCTATAGTTTTCTATAGGCTAGTATTTTTCCTTGCTATGGAAATCAATGGCTACCGTCAACTGTTTGGGTGCTTCTCAAACGGAAGGCTGCATCCTACCCAGGCTGCATCCTTCCTAGTTCAGTCCTTCAGAGTCTTGTAGACTAGAGTCCTCCTCGGCATATAAACACTAGAATGAGACGCACTAGTAAGTGCGCGTGGCTCCGTCACATATGTTCCCGCCCTCACCGTCACGGCACGGAAATACTAATAAAACTTAGTTTTGGAAAAATACTTTGTATTACAAATCTTTATATTATTTGGCTTTCTATTAATGCAGTACAATGAATCACAGCTGTCTACAGTCTCCCCATGGCTTAAGTTATTAGCAGTTTAGCGTTTGAGTAATTTATACCAAAACAAAAAATAACATCTATGCTTTCATGTCCGAGCACATTATTTTTGTCTTACATTTC
Organism: Tor tambroides; assembly: GCA_021397915.2. Lineage (NCBI taxonomy): Eukaryota > Metazoa > Chordata > Actinopteri > Cypriniformes > Cyprinidae > Tor > Tor tambroides. Next base: position 11,881 of record JAFVLL020008860.1, read on the forward strand.
ATAATAAATTCAGACAAGCTCATTAATGACTCGTTTTTCGTCAGTTTATTTTCATGAAATGGAATGAGTACAAAGGATTGTGGGTGACTGAAGGTCGCGGAGGATACATCCCATGAATCCTTCAAATTCAGCTGAATGAATGATGCGAAACGAAGGCTGCCTTCCAAGCATCCTTCCGATTGAGATGGCCTTCAGCGACGTTTGATGACGTGGCAGCCTAGATATGCAGCCTTCGTAGGATGCAGCCTTCCGTTTGAGAAACACCCTTCGAGTATATGATTACAGAATTGGGTGAACTATCCCTTTAATGTGTGGTGTCATTTTAAACCAAATTCACAAATGTTAGGATATAGCATTGCTTGTAAATTTCTTGTCACTTTTTTCCATCGAAGCGTGCATTTGCTAATAGCAAGGAGAATGTATAAACACAGGAGTGGGGATAGGGCAAAAATGCCAAAGAAAAAAAGGTACTTATTTATAATATTATTTAATATAATATTAATACCAATATGTAACAAAGTCTGTAATAACAAATATTAAAATCTATCGCTATTCATTGCAAAAGCCAGATTTACATGTAAAAAGGAACATTCTATGGCAATGAGCTGCCTCTGGTGAGAACTACATCTAGGTAAGAGCGTCCTCTTGTGGTAAAATTACAGTAAATCACGTTTAAGACTTATTTATATTAATTTTACGACGACTAAAACAAATGCCCAGAAATATCACCAAATAATATCTGCCAGCATTTTTGCACAATACAGTTAGTAAGCACGAACATATTTCTGCAAGCTAAGATGATAAAAATGACGATAAGATGTTACAGGGAAAGTTTGGTAACCGAAAAATTGATTTTTTTTTTCTTTAGCTCGCCCATGCCTCAGTTTGTCTGGGTGATGGTAGCACGTCATGAATCACGTGGTCAAAACCATGTCTAAAGCAGAAACAAGAGAAGGGAAAGAAACTTTAGCAACTTTCTGATATTTGTGTGGGCGCTAGGTAATCTTTCTCAATCTTCCTTTTACTTCAGTGCAACAAAACTCTCAGCGCTTCAAGCTTTGCACACTGTAATTCGCTTAAACTAAATGCAACATTTTTCAGACATGATGAAATTGGTGAGAAAAGAGTTTTCGAGAAAATGCTGCTGCAAAATGTGCCGCGCTTCATAATGTTTCCAGGGGTTTGGTTATCGCACAGTTTTCCGACAGTTGTACGGTTGTTTTGATGGACAGCTACTGATGCTTTTTTATTTGCAGAACAGGATGAGCGGGTTTCGGTTAGATCTCAGCCCTCTGAAAGAGCCCCTGGGATTTATACGTGTACTGGAATGGGTACGAGCTTTTCAGTTAATGTACTTATGATCTTGAACTATTGTACTAGGTACATCAATTATTCTCATAACTGAAATTTCCAAATATGTACGATGCCTCTATCATTCTCCTTATTTAAGGTAAGCACCAGACATTACCATAATAGCATTTCACTTTTGAAAAAGATACCATTTAAAAGAGGAAGCAGAAAGCAATGTAAGGAAGTGTGAGGCTTTTAATGATGATTCAGACTATTTGAAAATGATTTGCATTTCTTGTGCTGGTCTTAGTCCTGTTTAATCATATGCACACTTCATTTGGTTTCAATTTTTACCATATTCCTATAAACGTTCATTCATTCCACCTCTTTGTATTCACTAGCTTAACTGTTTTTACAGATATTTGCTATTTTTGCTTTTGCTACAACTGGGGGTTATTCTGGCTCTACCAGTTTCAACATCCAATGCAAGTACAGTGTCAACAAAGAAATTAGTGTATCCTTCAGCTATCCGTTTAGGTAAACAATTATGTGATTAACACATACATTGTTTTTAATAAATATATTTTTCATAATTTCCCTTTTTATTATTCTTTGTTACAAAGGCTCAATACCCAGAGTTACAATGTCCCAGACTGCGAATTCAATGGAACAGTGTCTAAAGCCAAACAACTGACTGGAGATTATTCATCTTCTGCTGAGTTCTTTGTAGCTATTGGAGTTCTGGCTTTTCTGTACAGCACAGCTACTCTTGTGTTATATCTGGGTTACCAGCACATCTACCGTGAATCTCCTCGTGGCCCCAACATTGTGAGTGTGTATAGATACAAGTTCACATTGTATCTATTTTAAGAGGTCTGTGTGCGGTCATACACCTCCGCTATGTCTGTTCTGGCCTTTAAATTCATATTCCTCTTTATATTCAATGGCTGACTCAGATGTTGTATGGGAAATGAATGCCAGCCACTGCATGTCTGATAAGTTCATTTATACACTTCCTGGCTGTCATTCTATTAGCCTGTTCAATATTATGCTGGATTTCAGCACCACTTGGTTGAATGAACTTTTGTGAGCTGTTTCTGAACTGTGTGGGGTTGTAAAGAGTTCCACTTGTGTGTAAATGAAGAAACGGGGTGGGTTTTTTGACAACAGCTGCAACTGTTAGTCCAAACAAAGTGTCCTGAGGATAAAGGCATTTGAGTGTTAAATATAAACAGTGGTGCAAGGATAACATTTATTAACATAAAGCTTGTGGAATAATTAAGAGTTTTAATGTTTTTGAAAGAAGTCTTGTATGCTTAGTTTCTGTAATTTATTCCTGTAATGGCAAAGCTGAATTTTCATCAGCTGAAATTTCATCAAAATGTCATATAATCATTCAGAAATCAATCTAATGTACTGATTTGGTCCTCAAGAAACATTTCTTGTTTTTATCAGTGCTGAAAACCGTTTTTGCTGCTAAGTATCTTTTGTGGAAACCATCATACTCTACCATTCAAAAATTTGTAGTATGTAAGATTAAAAAAAAAAGAAATTAATAATTTTATTAATACTAAATTGAGCAAAAGTGACCGTAAATAAAGAAATACTGTTACAAAAGTATTAAATTAAATATTCACAGTTTCTGTATTAAATATTCAACTGTTTTCAACACTAATAATAGGAAGGTTTTTTTTGCATCAAATCAGCATATTAGAATTATTTCTGAAGGATCATGTGACACAGTAAATTTACAGTAAATTTAAAATGAAAAAGAAAAGAGTTTTTTTTTAATTGTATTAGTATTTCATTACATTACTGTTTTTTAATCATATAAATGCAGCCGTGATAAACAAGACTTCAAAAACATCAAGAATCGTAATTATTCCAAACATTTGAGCGGTATTTTGGAACAATAATAATATTATTTATAATACATTTAATAATTTATATATATATTTAAATTTACATGTATTATTCTCTTTAGGATCTACTGTTAACTGGGATCTTTGCATTTCTCTGGCTGGTGTGTTCATCTGCATGGGGAAAAGGCCTCACAGATGTGAAAATTTCAACCAGTCCAAATACACTTGTGTCCGTAAATGACATGTGTAAGCAAACAGAAAACAATTGCACTGCTGGGCACATTCCCTTAATGGGCCGTCTCAATTCCTCAGTGGTAAGGGGATTGTAATGTGTAGCAAAATACTAAACGCATGACATCATACATAGATAATTGAATGGAAATACTTATGATTTATTTCTCCTATTTTCTGACATATTTTTACCGCTATCCTTTGTCTGTATTTAATTAATGTGAATCAAATGAATTCAAAACAAGCCAAATGAGCTTACTAATACAAACAATGTGAATCAATTAATCTTTCTAGATCTTTGGATTCCTCAACCTTATCCTGTGGGGAGGAAACTGCTGGTTTCTTTACAAGGAGACACCATTACACAAGTCAGCCAACCAGCAAGCGGGAGCAGGACAGCCATAATTAAACAGCAGGTCACATCCACATTCCTCAAGTGGTGCTACATAGCACCTGGTCGACTGATGTTATGAATCTACCTGACTTGACCTGTGTCACAAATCCACCAAAGGTCCTCACCTATACAATATCTCCATTATATGTGACCCTGGACCACAAAACCAGTCTTAAGTTGCTGGGGTATATTTGTAGCAATAGCCAAAGATACATTGTATGAGTCAAAATTATCCATTTTTCTTTCATCCCAAAAATCATTAGGATATTAAGTAAAGATCATGTTCCATGAAGATATTTAGTGAATTTCATACCGTAAATACATCAAAACTTCATTTTTGATTAGTAATATGCATTGCTAAGAACTTCATTTGGACAACTTTAAAGGCGATTTTCTCAATATTTTGATTTTTTTGCACCCTCAGATTCCAGATTTTCAAATAGTTGTATCTCGGCCAAATATTGTCCTATCATAACAAACCATACATCAATGGAAATCTTATTTATTCAGCTTTCAGATGATGTATAAATGTCAGTTTTGAAAAATTGACCCTTAAGACTGGTTTTGTGGTCCAGGGTCACATATTCAGATATGATCAAATTTAGATGTGCAATTTACACACTACAGCAAATCTGTATACTAGAAAAGGTACAAGGGCACCTTAGCAAATAAACTGTTTGTATGAAGTAAATTGCATCTTTAAAAAGTTACATTTCATCTCTTTACTGTTACTGTCACGTTTGTCATGGCATTTGAACTTGTTACATAAACAAAATGTACAGAATGTTTTTGACACCTGTTCACTGAATTATTATATTTTGAATTCGATATATAACTTGAATTTGCTGTTCTGACATTCCCTGATGCTGTTGTGTTTAGTTAGTTTTGGCCTTATAAAATATCATCTCAGCTTACTTTTCCACTGTGCTTCTTGTGGTTCAAATTACCTTTTATTAAATGAACTGTGTGCCTTATAACTTACTTAGCCTATATTTAAGAAATGTTTACATCATATCAGGCATGGTTGATAAAAATGGATTGACTGTTTTTGTTTAACAACATTGGAGGCTTTAAATAAATCAGGATTTGTTTTTATTGTTCAGCATATTGTTCTTTGGCCCACATGTTCTAATTTCTAATTGGTAAATTACCTATGAAAGTTCATTGCTAATTCTAATTTACTTAGGCTGCAAACACAAAGGCAAAGCACGTTCTTAAATGTAATCTCTTTATATCTTAATGCTCAAAGTATCAGCCTGCGTTATTGTGAACATCAGCTGATGAGTTGTGAGAATGTTTTTATTAAAACAGGATATATCTTCTTTTTGCCGGTTGTTTACAAATTATGATGAAATATACAGGGTATTTCCTAAATGGGTATTTCCACCGTTTCAAGCGTACGGACACGAGCATTAAGCGATGTCCGATTCGTGAACTAATTGTTCTTTTGAGTCGGATTTTTTCAATGAATCGTTGAATCTGTTCACAGACTGGACAATTTGTTCACGAATCTAACTAAATCGATCCGAGTCATCGGACATTTCCTTCTTTATGTTGATAGTAAAAGCGCTCGGAGTGAGCTGAGAATTTCACGGAACTTTTATTATTATCCATTCTCAAGGTATTTGCAAACTTATAGGCTATTTTTAATTCGCCAAACCCGGGTGAATTTGTTTTTGTCTGTTGTATTTTCTGATTCATGCAGTGATTCTAATAGCTAGGCTAGCCTGCTATATGTCAGCAAAATGAAAGAAATTTTAAATCTGGATTTTTTCCAAATGTTCGTTCTGGAAATGTGTGCAGTATTTAATCAGATATTTTGCCTCATGAACACATTTCAGAAAGTTTGTAATACAAACAATTATGTTGTGAACTGGGGAAGTGTGGCGATATCTATAGGCTAATGAAATTTTGTGCCTCTGCATCTGCGTTGCTTGTCGACAGAAATGTTACCTTTAGAGAAACCCATGACTGGAATTGACTCCCATCATAATTAAAAAATATACATTTTGTTTTCTAAAATAAAGACCACAAATATGTTTGTGGTCAAACCAAAATTGTGAACATTTAGGCCAGTGGTTCCCAACCACGTTCCCGGAAGCCCCCTGGCCCCAACACTACACATCTCTCCTTTGTCTTACACACCCATTTCAGGTATTGGAGTCTCTACTAATGAGCTGATGATCTGAATCAGGTGTGTTTAAGGAGACATGGAAAACATGCAGTGTTAAGGGGCCACCAGGAACGTGGTTGGGAATCACTGATTTGGGCTATAGGGATAGGTGAAAAATGTTGTGTTTTTATGTAATGATTTTTCATCAGCCTGCCTTAAGACTACAGATGAAGATTAGCCACCCTGGCTAAATCCGGCACATTCTGCATTGATTTTATGTATTGTTAATTATTATCCCTGATTAATCTGTTTGGGTGAACCGGTTCTTTGGAACGAACATTTCAAAAGAACCGACTCGCAGAATTGAGTCGGACCTCCCAGAGGGTAATCCGTCGTGAGCGCGCAAGATGACGTCGCAATGCGCTCCCGTAGTGATGGTGGCGGATCGTGCACGCGCTAAATCGGCAATGGCTGCCCTAGATCGGCGGATTTCCATTCTTGACTTTGTAGGGCAAAGCTGGACCGCTTGGATCGACAAAGCGAACGTGTCCACGCCGGATGGTGAGTAAAATAATGACGAGCTCTCGATACTTTCGGTTGTAATCGCTTCGAGCGAGCACAGGAAATAGATTTGTTTGAAGTGAGCAAACCCCGGCCACCACGACCCAGACAAAGGCCCCGCCGGGTCCTAGCGCCTCATGGGTTGCAATCCGACACACTGTACTTTTGGAAAATCTCCCAGGTCCTAGCGCTCCGTTTTGCCGATGAATATTCGCTTTACCAAAATGTACAGTCTTGAAAATGAGCTTATAATGTATCTGAACTCATTATGTACGTTGTCGTGTTGGTTAGAGTTTTAAAACCAAAAGATGTGGCTCAGTATGTCATCTTATGTGATCTGACAGCCAGCTCGACGGGAAGTGAAGGTGGAGACGAGTCTCTGGCCAGAGAACTAAAAAGATAAATAAACCTCTGAACCCATGTACACACTCACTGGTTCATAATTGTTCTGGTCGCCGCGACAATATTATTATTATTATTATTATCAGATTATCATGCGGTGACAGCATTATGAAACGCTGGGCTGATATTTCCCTATGCTATAGCCAGTAATCAAGAGGCATCTTCACGTCAAACTGTCCTTGCTATGACTTTTCTTTACATCTCATCTGTATATAGCACACTGAGTTGGTCTCTCTCCATCTATCTTACTTATCAACTGATTAATAATAGTAGTTGTATTTTTTTTTTTATGTATGTTGTTCATGTAATACAGGAAATGACCCATATTAATGAATGCAGTGAGCTGTGGCCATTTGAAATGGAACATTAAGCACTGTTGCTTTGACATTTGATGGTATGTCTAAAGCAGTTCTCAAGTGGGGGGACCAGGGCCGACTAGGGGGCCTCAGCAAACTTTCAAGAGAACAGTACAGGGTCTACAGTAATGACCCATGAACTTGACATCAACCACCTTCACAATTGTACAGCCCACCCTGGAAGTCCAGTAGCCCACCTTAAGATGTTAGAGCTGGACGTGACTTAAAATGAGTTACAAATTATGTTATATTAAAATAATAAAACTGCTGGAAAAGATGTAGGCCAACAGCATGTGAAGGGACGTCACATTTGTGGTTCAAATTCATCACTAAACTTTCTCTTTGGCAGCCATTTATTCCATCCTATTCACAAATGCGGGTTTCATTTCATACCTGCAGACTCCTAATTTGACTCAGTCAACCTCTATACACAGTAAACGCATTGCTTACAATGCATTTGTTCTTGCCAGTGTTATTTTAGTATGATACATAATAGTAATTTATCTATATCTATCTATTTTGAAAGGAGTGTCAGTGTGAATGGACCTCACATAGTGCTTCATTTCCTGTTTTGATGGTCTGTTTGTTTCACTGCCTCTTTTAGGGTCCTCTCTGGAAGAGTGCAGCAAAAATGTGAAGAAAAGGATGGAAACCATGACTCTTAATAAAGAGGGTGAGGGGGCATTTGTTAGGCTTTAGGATTGACAGATTGCAATGATGATGATGAATGAAAGGATATTACATTCAGAGTGAACCCTTGCCACACATAAAAGCATTTTTCTTGCCTTCACAGACATGTCGATTTATGGCCACTGCCCAGCACATGATGACTTCTTCCTGGTCGTGTGCAGCTACTGTGGGCAGGTGGTGAAGCCACAGGCGTTTGAAAAGCATTGTGAGCGTCGTCATGGCCTCTTCAGCAAGCTCTTCAACATGCCATCCAACTGCTCTCCTGACCGACCCCATCAGGGGAGACCTCCTTCTCAACATGGAAGCATTTGTGAGGGTCAAAACAGCAGGCACCAGGGGGCTGGACCCCCACGAGTCCCACCACCTCATTCTCCCCACCAGGGACATTTCAAACCACAGCGTGAAGGACCCAGGTAAGGAGGAGTAAAGTGCAGTTTAACTTGATGTTACATGTCCACTGTTTATTCCAGTGTCGTTTCATTCCAGTGTTATATTCCAGTCTTCAGCAGGTGGATAAAGTTTCCCGTGAAACCCCTCCATCACCTCTACATTTGCCCACACCACCAAAAAAAGCAGCCCCATCAGTCGAGAAACCAATCCAGAAGAGTTTGGATTTACACACTCACCTGCATGGACCAAGAACATACAGCAGAACCTACAAGAAAGTCCTTAGTAAGTTTAAAAAATAAAAATAAAAATCATCTTGTGTCTGTGAGTTTCTTAGTATTGCAGGCATACTGTACATTAACATGATATTTCAAATATTCATGATTTTGCTGGCAGTCTTAAATTAATCTTAAAATTAATTTTGTCCATTTTTTTTTTATTTGTCCATTAAGTATTTTAAGAGTGTGTCATTAGTTTTAGTCTTGTGAATCTGTTCAAATGATCCATTTAAATTAATCCATTTAAAGAATTCCATTTAAATTAAGAAAATGATATTTATTCCTGTGATGCAAAGCTGGATTTTCAGTATCATTACTCCAGTATTCAGTGTTACATGATTCAGAAATATGCTGATTTGCTTCTCAAGAAACATACTTTTTTTTTTTTTTTTTTTTTTTATAATTATCAATGTTGAAAACAGTTGTTGCTTCAAATTTTTGTGGAAACCATGAAATATTTTTTTCAGGATTCTTTGATTTATAGAAAGTTTTTAAAAATGTGTTTATTGTGTGTTAAGTATTATATAACGGAAATCTTTTGTAACATTATAAATGTCTTTACTGCAACATTTAAATTTTATGCATAAATTAATCATTTAAGAAATTAAAAGAAATCCCTTGAATATTTTCAACTAGAATTTTACTGTATTTTACTTCTTCCATAGACATTTTGAATCTACAGTGTGTTTTTTGTTTGTTTTCTCTTGTTGAAACCAATTTGTTTATTTCAGAGAAAGAATGTGACTTGGACAAGCACTGTGGAGTGATGGATCCTGAGAGAAAGAAACTTTGCACCAGACTGCTGACCTGTAATGTGAGCATATATTTAATATACAGAAACAAATTTGAGTGATTTTAGACTGAAGCATTAAACTCTTGCTCGTGTTTCTATGTTATCTCTTCTGCTCCAGATTCATTCCATCCATCAGCGCCGACAGGTGGTAGGGAGGCGGAAACCTTTTGACCAACTTGTAATGGAGCTGAAGATGAGCTCAAAGCCTCGAGAGCGCCCCCCTTTGCCCAGAGAGGTTCCCGATGGAGGCACTGCCCACCATGAGACCCATGTGACTCAGATTGGGCCTCTGCACTACAAATGCCAAATAACTAACTCTTCTATTCTCAGGTCTATAGTCCTGCATTCTGTGATTTAAAGGGATAGTTCACCCAAAAATGAAAATTCTGCAAATAATTACTCACCCTCAGCTGCACCACATGCATGTGTCGTGGTACTCTCATGAACGTGCGTCGAAAACTGATACGGAATAGAAAAAATTGTTGAATAAAGTCGTTATTTTTGTTTTCTTTGTGCACAAAAAGTATTCTCATAGCGCTTCATAAAATTACGGTTGAACCACTGATATCACATGGACTATTTTAACTATGTCCTTACTAACTTTCTGGGTCTTGAACGTGGGAGTTGCATTGCTCTCTATGGAGAGTAAGAAAGCTCTCGGATTTTATCAAAAATATCTCAATTTGTGTTCGGAAGATGAACGAATGGGGTTTGGAACGACATGAGGGTGAGTAATTAATGACAGAATTTTCATTTTTGCATGAACTATCCCTTTAAGTAATGGAGATTGAAGCTTTCAAGCTTATGTGATACTTGGACAAGACATTTATCTGAATGTGTGTGTTTACAGGTCCATGAATCCATCAGATGGTGTTGTAGAGATGAAGGAGGAGGTGATGCGCTCTGAGGAGCCGCAGGTGGAGTCTGTCTCAGCCGGTCAATCCAGTGAGGAGAGTGACGGGGAGAACCGTGAGGACTTCGCTCATTTACCAGCAAGCACCTTGCACCCTAAACCCCTGGGTGTAAGTATGTTTCTTCATATCAAAATTTCAGTGCTAAAACTCCAAAAGTTACAAAAAATACTGTTTCATCTAATAATGTTCCATTTGGAGTAAAATGAACCCACGTTTGTCTCCTTTCTCACGTTCTTCTCAGCTTTGCACCTTTGGGGCACGTGTACTTGGCCGTAGTGTGTTAGCGTTTGACCGAAGGTTGCTCCACCTGCGGTCAGCTTTCAGTGTAATGATGGAGCAGCACCTCAGCACTTATCTATGGAAGTAAGACATTTTACATCAAGCTGATAATCTTGTGACATTCACAAAGACGATTTTGTTTGCTTTCAACAATTAGCCGATTGAATAAGTGCAATGGGTTCCAGAAGCCTGAGACCACTATTATCTTTATACTTTTATATTTTCCTTTTTAATGCAATGATGTTTTTATTACAAATATGATCAGCTTGACAAATGTATTGGGAAAAAGTAAAGAAATACTTATTGTAGTATTTATTAATATTTTGAATAAGCTTTTGGTTTAGAATTTTTATATTTTAAGTTTTAATAATTTGCTTATTGTTTTTATATAGCATTTATTTATTTTATTTGCGTTTAATTTTATTACTTAAACCTATTTAAGTTAGTTTCCATGGCACCATTTCTACTTTTTGATTATTTTAGCTAATGTTTGTGTTTTATTACATCTTTTTCTATTTCAATTATTTTTCATTACAAATATATTATCAGTATGACAAATTGATAAAAAAAATCGAAAAAATTTTCAGAAATTTGTTTAATATTTAATTAATCTGTTACTCATAAACACTCAATAATAATTATTGGTAAATTATTTTCTATTAATTTATATACTTTAATTTCTTTAATTGCAAAATGTTTTTAAATGTTTGTGCAAGAATGGATTTTTTTTCTTTTGCCTGTGAATTTGTTTGTTGTACGTATATTCTATGTCTGCAGGAAAATCCCTCAGGTGTCAGAACTATGCTCTCATCAACCCCTAGTCACCACAAACACCTACAATTCCAATGATGCCACGCGCAGCTTGGTACACATCCACAGCGCCTCTACTCTCAGGACAAGCACCTCAGGACATTCAGAGCCCACTGACCTAACAGCCACCTCCAAACTACCAACAAAAGCCCAGGCGACCTCAGGCCCCGCCCGGCCCCGTAACCCTGCGGGTCGGACCAGCAAACAGGCTTTGCAAGCGGGTTTCAGGGAGCTTCAGGAGAGTCCCACAGCCAGCAAGTGGCGGAAATCTCCCAAAGAGGACAAGGACTCACCTGGACAGTCCAAAATCCTATTTCTCCCCCACCACAAAGACCGCCAGTCCTCCTTGAACAGAACTGCGATTTCTTCACAACATGGACCATTTAATGGCGCTCACTCAACTGGCAGCAGAACACACCCACCTGAAATGAAAGGGCTGATTAAGCAAAGCCCCGCCCATATCTCCCCCTCTCCCTCCCCAGGGTCTGATAAGGGAGGGGCCTCAGGGCTCAATCAAAGGGCTGTTGGGTACGAGCATAAAGGGCCTGGCAGGAAACGCAAGACCAGCGACGCCACTACCCCCAAAAACAATTCATGTGCCCCTAAACCCAATATCCTCTCCTCTTTCTCCCAAACTCACTCCAGCCTGGTGTCCTGGGGTGGGGATGGCAGACCAGCAACAACCTCCCACAGTCTGCCAAAGAAACTAGGTGCACCAAAGGTATGTCTAACACATTTATCAGTAGATTAACTAAAGGTGCATTCAGTATTTTTTTTCCATTTGTTGCATTGGCTAATATGTTGTCTTGAACTTTTAGTGACATTATCAATGATCAACTTTCTCAGTATGTCTCAGTTTTATCATACAGTTTTGGGAGAAATATGGAGATATAGGCTTCTCAAGAAATTTCTTCAGTGTTTAATAGCTCATAAGAATCTCATTTAATGAGTAATTTAGATTAAATTTAATGTTTAAAAAACATCTTATGATACCATTGGGTTCCTTTGTCTGAGAAGCTGATGTTAAATATGATTCATAGAAAAATGTGGTACTTTAAACTTGTATTATTTTAAATAATTTAGTATTTATGAATATTTGGAATTAGGTTTTATTTTTTACATTTTCATTTTAAATTTAGATTAAGATTTAGTAATTTATGTGCTTAATGAAGTTTTTTTTCTTTACATATATTATTTTGTATTATATTAATATTTTATTTTCATTTCTAGTAATTTTAGTACTTAAACATATTTATTTCAGTCAGTTGCCAAGGCAAGTTTTTTTACATTGAAATTTATAATCTAATATGTATCTTTATTTTATTTCAGGTTTTTATTTCAATTTCCGAAAACCATTTTAAAGGGATAGTTTACCCAAAAATGAAAATTGTCGTCATTTACCCTCATGTTGTTCCAAACCTGTATGAGTTTTTTTTTCTTGTTGAACATAAGACAATATTTTGAGGAATGCTGGTAATCAAACAGTTGATGGTCCCCATTGACATTGACTAGTATTTCTTTCTCTACTATGGAAGTCAGTGGGGACTAACAACTCTTTGGTTCTTCAAAATATCTTCTTTTGTGTTCAACATAAGAAAGAAACTTATGCAGGTTTGGAATGACATGAGGGTCAGTAAATGATGACAATTTTCGTTTTTGGGTGAACCATTCCTATTTTGTTGATTCTAAACGTATTTTAAACAGCAAACTTTAAACGGCATTTTATAATCTTTTATGTAAAATATTTGTTATATTTCTATAGTATCATAATTTTTGTGCATGCAGTAAAAAACCAAAGAAATAAAAGCCAGTTACAGCATCTAAAACTATACCTTTTCCTTTACAAAGTCATATTATTTTTCTTCTTTTTTTTTTAGTACTTGATATGATTCATCTAATGTGAGTGCACATTATTTAAAAGTACTATTGATTTCTTAAGGCATAAAACACTTCAATGACGAAAATACTTCAAGTGATGTGTTAAGTAACCTAAAATGACCAATGTGTAGGGGTCTGGAAGCTCAAGCAGCTCTTGGTAGACATATATTCCTCTTGTTAGGGAAACATTAAAGCTATTGAATAAAGCTGGCAAAGCTTACTTTTTAAACACTTCAAAGATAAAAATACACAGTGTAAAACAACAAGTATAGGAAGTCACAGATTGATAGTCTGTTAAGATGAATCATCAAGGTTTAATTCAGCACAGTGGTAGAGTCTCAGCTCTGAATTTAGATCTTTTTCCTGACCATCTGCTCTTCTTTTCTCCCAACAGCCAAAGCTTCTTCACTGAGGGAGTCTGCCTTAAACTCCTCCAGAAGCACAGGCTTACTGCCATGTATTTGCCACAGACTTTATGCACAGGATCGTTGAAGTTCACTGTAGGAGGACGTATCAGTATGTATGTATGTGCGTGTGTCTGTGTTTTGTATACTGGATTTCTTTGTGAATGAATGTCTTTGTGAATGACCCGCAAATGAATATAGAAATACCTCAAGACCTTCCTTATGCTGCTAAACGGACTGTCAGATAATGGACTCTGAAATAAATATGCCAACACGTTCCTGTTGTCTTGCTCTTTATGAATTGAGCTGCGTCATCTCACCACTAGATGACACTAAACAGCTAGATACCTCCATTTTAAACAGACAGGCCAAAGGGTCGCTGGATGAACGAACAGTGGTTGTGTACTTCAGCGTAAATGCGTCGAAGCTTAGTTCACAGATGTCCTTGTAGAAATAACCTAGTGAGTGCGGCTTCCAAAGACTATTTTGGGTTAAATAAAAATCAGTATTTGTTGCACGCTGTCAGTTTAACAGAAAATAATTTCATCTCGTCCCTCGGGGGTAGTATGTAATTCATGTAATAAGTGCTTCTTTCAAAGATTCTGTGTATAATAATGTAGTTATTGTGGAAACTAATTGCGGGTTCCGGCAACTACAAGTTGTATCAGAAAAGTATTGTCAGTTAAATGTGAACTAACATGTCTGTATGATTGGACAGAAAGCATAAAAAATAGGCAAAAATAGTCAATTTAATTTTTTTTATTTGCTTTTATATTATTGATAAATAATACTTCTCATAGGTAAACTTCCATGTGGGAGGACTGCTGGTCCAGAATCAGTTTCTGGATTATCCTCAAGCAAAGTCCGATTCACGCTAGGACTGGGATCCACGCCACCCGGCACTCATCAGTCTCATTTTTGACATTCAGACTAAATAAGCTTTTACAATAAGGCCTCTATCTCTAATACTGGACCTGACAATATTTCTATTCTCGCTTTCAGAGACTAGTAATGATGGCTGAGACTTTAGATCTCAAACCATTTAGGGTTCACACAGTTTTTTTTTTTTTTATATCAGGATGCTTGCTTACTAAGAATTTGTACAGATATGTCTACATTTCTGAGATTTTGGTAGATCTGTGTTAGTCTGTTTCTGTTTTTATCTATTTTATGTACTCAAATCTAGACTAGACTAACTATCAAACACTGTTGATAATGTTACTTATTTTGAAATCTGTTAATATAGCGTTTTAAGAGTCTAAATGTCAGTAAAGAACAGAAGAGACTTGATCTAGTCTCTAGTACTACATACCTCTAGCACCAAGTTTTTAAGGCCGTTCATATAAAAAAATGACAACTGTAACTATAAATATATTAGAGTCCATGTCAACAAAACGTTATGTTTATTATATTGTTGGTATGCGCTGCAGTTGTGTAATTTGCCACTTTAAATGCTGAAGTTTTTTAAAGTTGTGTGGATTCTGATTTTTTTATTATTTATTTTTTTTCAATTGTTCGTCAGCTGGGAAAAAAAACGTGAAAGTGATTCCAACCATAACGTTCCTCTGTGCCATTATAGTTAAAGTTGTGGTTTGGACTCCACTATTCGTAAAGAATTAGAATGATTATTACAACTTTTTAGCTACTGTTATAGTTATCGTCCTTGGTGTGAACGGGCCTTTAAACCTGAGCTAAAGCTAATATAGGACAGTTTTGAGAGTTAACATTTGCACAAGTGTTTCTAAACTGGTTTATTTTGTCATTCTGAGATGCTGCAAGTCAACATGTAACCAAAGTTTACTAGATTTATTATGAACAACTCTTTAGTTATTTCAAGGGTTTTTTTCTTTAGAACATTAATTAGAATAACTTTTTGTTTTGGTTATTGGATGTTAATCAATAGCCAGAGCTATTGAGGCATTGTAAACTTGCATTCAGTCTGGCTCCATTCTGGTTTATAACACCCACTTTTTACAGTCCGATCAATTTCCTGCCCCAATTCCTCCTTTTTTTTTTTTTTTTTTTTTTTTTTTTGTTGTTGAATCACGTTTCACTCAGAAATAAATCTGCTTACAAAAGTGAAACGTGCTGCGAACAGCAATTCACACTGACTTGTTTAAATCTCTAATTAATGCAACAGAGTTTTGGTACTTTGATGCAGTCTGTGGTGCTTGTTGAGATTTAATTTACTGACATTAAAAAATCTCAGTTTATGTGCCTAAATAACAACATATAATAGACAAATAGATGATCAAATTTCGAAATACAGGACAGAGAAAGACCTTTACAGTCGGTGTCATTAAAATAGGTTTACCAATATCCTATAGTCACAAGTGGAATCTAGACAACTGTATGAATAACAATACACAGAAGAACAAGGAATTAATTCAGTCTCTTTGGAACCTCGAGGGGAAAAAAGCTACCTAAAATGACACGATCTCATAAACACTGTAAAAACAAACACTGTTTGCACATATAAAAGCACGGATGTACTGTCAAATGCTGAGTAATGAACAGTGGAACTCTGCTCGTAGCGAAGTAGCCAAGGACACACAGTTCAGAAGAACACACACGACAGGGGCGAAAAGCTGCTGGATGTGGTTTTAGGGGGAGCACTTGGCTTTTCCTTCTCTTTGCGAACAGAGATCTCAGGCCTCCTCCCACAGCGCTCGTGATGGTAAGGCCTTTCCCTCCCCTCCACACTAATTTTGGATTGCAGCTGGAGAGAAGTGTAAGAGACCGTAACTGCCCATGACTGCAGTCTGCCATAGCTGCTATTATCTGTCATTCCCTCTCCCTGAGATAATACTGTTTGTGAGTTCAT
>JAFVLL020008861.1:0-19271 GCA_021397915.2 Tor tambroides
CAGCATTGGCTGCCCACTGCTCTGGGTGTGTGTTCACAGTGTGTTTGTGTGTGTGTTCACTTCTCACTGCTGTGTGTGTGCACTTGGATGGGTTAAATGCAGATCACAAATTCTGAGTATGGGTCACCATACTTGGCCACACGTCACGTCCGTTCCTTTCCTTTCCTAAAAGGAAAGGACAGCTGACAGCTTAGACATGATAAAATCACTGTTATAACATTTAAAATCGCATTTAGTCAAAGTTTACCATTTTGTTCATACAGACATATCAGTTTTTACAATTATGCCAGATTATGATCACAGAAAAACCTGAAAATGACATATAAACTCTTAAAAAGAGAAGACTTGTAATAAGTATTGTCACTTATCGTTTTTCAAATATCTATATCTGCAAGAACATATGTGGTATATATGTCTGTGTCTGTGTGTGTGTGTGTGTAAGCATGCTTACTGAGCATTACTATAACAGTTTAACCATTTAATTTTTCTGTGTGTGTGTGTGTGTTAGCCTATTTTCCACATTGGATGTGTTTTACTGTCAGCCATATATCCAGGTTGGCCGAGACCACCTTAAAGGCCACTGAAAAGACCACCTTCAAGTGCTTGAACCCCGGTAATCGCTGCTTGCAGCTATATTTACAATTTGCAATCGGGGTGCCTCCGATGTTCTTCCAAGCAGATCCAGTCACTCTTAACACACCTCACACCACAGGAAAATCTGATAAGATAATCTTTAGAACCACCAAGATAATTGGGACATTACCTAGGATTGTCATAAGGGGAGAAATCGGCCAAAAATCAGTCCGATTTTCTTGTGGCTTGTACCCAGCATAAGAGAAACATAAAATGTGCAGAGCAGTGGGTCCCAAGTACTGGAGTTGAGAACCACTGCTCTATAGTGAGAGAGGCGGGAAAATGTAACCTGATGTAACTGTTCACTTTTTTTTCTTTTAGTTTCTCACAACTGCCTTTATCTTCACATCTTTTGCTTGCCATCATGAGCCCACTTCGCGTCAGTTTCGGTTTCTTATAAGCAAAAATAGATTGCATTAGCTCCCCCTTTTCTCGGCCATCAACATCACTTAAACTGACACTTTTTCTTTGATGATGAACCAGCCAGGCTGACGGCCGTTCTTGACTTCTTCAGAATGTCTAGATCGCCAGTCTGCCCCTGGCTGTCACAAACCAGAGTTTTTAAAGCAGAAATATATGGCTCTGTTTAAAGGAATTTAATCTGATAGTTGATTAAAACAAGTACTTTTTAAAAAGACTAGCTTAAGTGTAACGAGCTAGCTTGCCAAGCTATAAGCTACTCATGCTTTAAAGCAGAGGTCACCAGACTTGGTCCCGGAGGGCCGGTTTCCTGCAAAGTTTAGCTCCAACTTGCCTCAACACTCCTGCATGGAAGTTTCAAAGTATACCTAGCAAGACCTTGATTAGCTAGTTCAGTGTGTTTGATTAGGGTTGGAACTAAACTCTGCAGTACACCAGCCCTCCAGGACCAAGTTTGGTGACCCCTGCTTTAAAGTTTTAGTGTAGTTTCTCCAACTTTGCACATTGAGCCTCATTCATGAAACACGAACAGAATGAATTTGTGTAACTGTGTATTGTGTAAATCGTTCGTAAAGCCGTTCTGATGTAAACTTTTGAATTCATTAAAATGTTTGTATTTTCAAAATGTTAGTTGGTACGAAAGAAATGTACACCTGCTCCCTACCATGTGTAAATGGTGCGTAAAACATTCTGTATACTTTTTGGCAAACTGATGACACTGAATTTTGATGCACTGGCATAATAATTAAATAATGTTTATTTGCCCTTGCCAGTACCGACCAATCATCCTACTTGTACAACGGCTGCCTACAACAATGGAGAAGTCAATATGGCTGGTTACTGCTTTTTTATATTTAGTAAAATTCTTAATGCGATACTAGTAATACGTTGCTGCCTTGGATATTCCAAATCATAGTAACTAAAGTGTCTCAGCTGGAAAAACACTGTGCCACCAAAGCGTTCTCAAGCACCACCGGCTGGTCATTTTAAGAAGAGGGCCTGACATTTTTCAGTTGGCTAAAAACTCTTTGGTGGACACATGTTATTGAATATTTATTGTTAGGCATATGACCTTTTAGTCTTTTTTGAATTTTTGCGTACCTGTAATTCATAGGCGGGGATTATACCAGTTGTGAATGAGCGTGCACGAGCGCCCTATCGTAAATAAATAAATGATTGGAATTCATTAACAAACACGTTTAACTATCAAATTGGCAGTTTACGAAGTGTTTGTGAATCCGGAGTAGAGTTTTCAGGAAGGTCTGTATTACACGCAGATTACTCAGAATTTACTCATATATTTATGCAAGTTTCATGAATGAGGCCCATTGAGTCTGAACATCAGGACCGGATGTTTGCAATTAGGGATGGAACAATTACTGGTTTGATGATAAATCATGATAAAATTCCCCACAGTTAGTATTACCCTTTAATATTTTATTCATTATTTTTTATTTTTTTATTTATTTTTTTATTGGTATTTTAACAAGACCATAATAATAATAATAAGTTTTATTTATATAGCGCCTTTCCAGTGCTCAAGGACACTTCACAATGTACATTTAACAAAGAAGAGATAATTCAAGTAAGCATAGATGGATAACAATAAGTAAAGATACAGTAAAGGAGCATTATATGGACAGGGCAACATACAGACAAAGAGTCAAGCATAACAAAAATACAAATACAAAGCAGAGCAGACTGAAGTGACAAAGCAGAAAAAGAACAAGTTCATTAGACAAAGCATGGTATCAGTAATCAGAGTATAGCATTCAGAAAACAAGTGAGTTTGAGTAGTGATTTAAATTCTGAGGATATTATTAATACAGCAAAGTAGTAGAGGGAGAGAATTCAGAGTTTGTGTGCAATAATGCTGAATGATCTGCCCCCATTGAAGAAAGAGAAGCGGTGCCGAGGGACAACGAGAAGGCCAGAGTCAGAGGAACGTAGTGAACGAGTCGGGGTGTAGGGGACAAGCAAATTACAAAGATAAGGGGGAGCTAAGCCATGCAAGGATTTAAAAGCGAGCAGGAGAATTTTGAATTTAATACGGTAGGCAACTGGGAGCCAGTGGAGATCATACAAAATTGGGGTGATGTGAGCAGAACGTTTGGTATGAGTGAGTATTCTAGCAGCAGAGTTTTGAATGTATTGTAATCTAGAGATGGAGCTGGCAGGTAAACCAATGAAGAGGGCATTACAGTAATCAAGGCGTGATGAAACAAATGCATGGATAACCGTTTCAGCGTCTTTGGTACTGAGGAAAGGACGGAGTTGGGCAATGCGACGTAAATGAAAGAATGGGGACCATACATAATGTATTCAGTGAAAAATAAGAAATTACAGATCGTCTCAATATAAACCCACTCAGAACCCTCCCACCCAAAAGACATTAGAATATAAAGCCAAGAGAAAAAAACAAAAACAAACTAAAACTAAATTGAAAATAGATAAATAAATAATAAAAAAACTAAATAATAGATTAAATAAACAAATAGAAATAAACAAATACATAAAAATAAATGAAAATTTCTCTCTCAAGAATCAATCTTCCCTCTTTCCAATAGAAGTTAATTAATGTGTATTAGTGCTGGTATCAGGAGAACAGAGTAAGCCTTTGATGTGATCTAAAAAGGTTTCCAGGTCTTATGAAAAGATTTGAGAGATCTGAAAGCGAGAATCTTAACTTCTCAAGTTTTATACAGCAAAAGATTTCTCGGATCCACACTCCTCTTCATGTGCGATGAGATGACATGTTTCCATTTAAGGAGAATGGCTAAATCTAGCTAAAACAATGTAGTAGGAGTGACCTGAGTAGGGATGAGACAGTCAAATCGGAGTCTCGGAAGTGCCAAAAAGAACTGTCAAGTTGGGTCAGTCTATGTTAAGAGCATTATTAAGTGTATCAAATACATTGGACCAAAAGTCTGTCAGCCGAGGGCAACTCCAGAACATATGGAGATGGTTGGCAGGAGATTGCTTGCAGCGATGACAAGCATCACTCCTATCTGGAAAAATTTTTGCTAGTTTGGCATTTGTTAAATGAGCTCTGTAGAGCACTTTACACTGCAATAGGCCATGTCCCAGCACATATAGAAGAGGAGTGAACCAGATTTAAAATGTCTCCCCATTGATCATCGGTAATAGAGATACCTAGGTCATGCTCCCAAGATTCTCTAAGAGAAACAGTGGGGTCTTCATTAAGTGCACTTATCAAATTGTAAATAAATGATGTTTTATTAACAAAGTTCGGGAGGAGCACGTTCAGATAATTAACACAAGTGGAGAGCACTCAGCAATCATTTAACACAAGTGGAGAGCACTCAGCAATCAGTGCTGAAACAGGAAGCCTCAGCAATCAATGGCAAGAGGTATATGAACTCAGCAGTCTCACCTCCATTCCATTGACAGTTTTGCAACGTAGCGGAGCTGTATGATCTATACGTTTCCTTACAGTCAACTCCCAAGATGACCCTGAGCAGAGCAAAGCCCGCGAGCCCAAGAGTAACCTGCCCAGTCACCACCGTCGTTCCACACAGGATCCGGTTCAACCCGCCATCAAGACGCAGCAACAGGCCTTCAGCGAGCCTGGGCCGCGCTCCAGACTCCGCCATTGCACTCCCACCTCTCAATGAGGCCCAGCCCTCCACCATAGCTTCTGCTGCCACAGCGCCGCTTACAGCCGGGCCCAGCGGCCTCCCCACAACCACTCAGTTTGATACTCCCGCTGTTTATAACCCTTTTCCTTTTTAGCGGCCTCCAGTTTCTGTCGCAGATACTAGCGCGAGGCTATCACCGCTAGCAGCACAGGTCCAACCACTTCAACAGTCTCACCCAACAGGTTACAACCCCGCCCACTTTTCAGTGGCCTGCAGCTCCAGTAGCTCAAACAAGCACGGGCCTGCCTCCTTGCAGCTCAAGCCCATTTTCATCATATGGGCGCAGTGAGAACTTTCCAGTAGAAGCGCCACGTTTTCTCTTTAGATCAGCGAGCATTTGGTCTCACAGCGGACGCAGTGTTGAGAATCTCCCAGTCAAGCTCTCATTTTCCTCTTCCTTTCCCTCTTTCATCCGCGAGCACCCACATTTGGTCTCTGACGGGCGCAGTGAGAACTTTCCCGGTGAAACGCCACGTTTTCTCTTTAAGTCATGAGCATTTGGTCTCTGGTGGACATGATGTTGAGAAAATCTCCCGGTCAAGCTCCCATTTTTCTCTTCCCTGTTTCCTCTTTCTGTCCAGCGAGCATTTGGTCTCGCAGCGGACGCAGTGAGAACTTTCCCGGTAGAGCACTTACGTTTTCTCTTTCGTCCAGCGAGCATTTGGTCTCACAGCGGACGCAGTGAGAACTTTCCCGGTAGAGCACTTACGTTTTCTCTTTCGTCCAGCGAGCATTTGGTCTCACAGCGGACGCAGTGTGAGAAAATCTCCCGGTCAAGCTCTCATTTTCCTCTTTCCCGTTTTCTCTTTCTGTCCAGCGAGCATTTGGTCTCACAGCGGACGCAGTGTGAGAGAATCTCCCGGTCAAGCTCTCATTTTCCTCTTTCCGCCTCCTAGTATTAAATGTCTCCCTGGTGTAAAACCCGTCTGATCTAGACAAATTAAAGATGGTAGTACCAACTGAAGACGACAAGATAAGACTTTGGCCAAAATTTTAAAATCAACATTAAGGAGTGACACCGGTCTGTAGTTACCACAAGAGGTGGGGTCCTTATCTTTCTTAAGAAGCAGGGAGATTGAAGCCTCACATAAAGTCGGGGGGAGGCGGCCTTCCTTAAAAGAATCATTGTATAACCTGGCCAAGGCAGGGGTTAGTGAGGAGGAGAACAACTTATAGAACTCGGCTGTAAAGCCGTCTGGGCCAGGGGACTTACCAGATTGCATAGATTTAATTGCTTCTTGTATCTCTACCTCAGTGATTGGACCACCTAGGTTGTTGGCAAGGGTTTCATCGATTTTCGGAAAAGTTAATGAATTAAAAAAATCTAAGTTTGTCGTAAAATTTGAAGAGCTCTCAGACATATATAATGTGGCATAGTAATCTAAAAATATAGAATTAATCCCTGCTTGATCTGATATCAGTTCACCTGTTGTCGATTTGACTTTTGAAATCCACCTAGAGGCACTGGCCATGCGAGCTTGATGAGCCAAAAGCTTGCCCGCTTTGTCACCGTGTTCAAAAAAACCTTGCCTGCATTGTCTAGGAAGTGCCCCTTGTTATTATATTTGTCATCAGAAGATCATATTCTGCCTGTAACTGTACACGTTTAGTATAAAGGGAAGGGGAGGGGGAAGAGGCATATAAAGCATCTAATTTGTAGAGATCATCTGCAATCGAAGACAGTCTAACTGTTTCGGTCTTTCTTAAATAAGAAACATAAGAAATAACTTGTCCACGAATAAAAGCCTTAAAAGCTTCCCAAAGAGTAAGACTATTAATATCTGGAGTCTGATTAAGCTCAAAATATAAATTAATCTGCGAAGCAACAAAATCTTTAAATTTATCATCTGATAATCTAGATGAGTCAAATCTCCAAGTAGGAGGTGTGAATCTGCCAGGGAACAAAACTACATCAATAGACACAGGGGCATGATCAGAAATTACTACTGTGTGATATGTACATGCATTAACACAGTTTAACAATTTGTTGTCCAGGAGGAAGAAATCAATCCTTGAGAATGTATGATGTACATGTGAAAAGAACGAGAAAACTTTATCTTGAGGATACTTGACTCTCCAGGGATCAGAGAGTCCCAATCGAAAAGCATAATCTAATACTACTTTGGCCGACTTGGATAGGAAAGATTGCTTAGAAGAAGACCTATCAAGCGAAACATCCTGGACCAAATTGAAATCCCCCCCAATAATTATATGATGATCATCCACATTTGGAAGGCTTGAAAAGAACTTGACAAAGAACTCGTCATTATCCCAGTTGGGAGCATAAACTGAAACTAGAATGACTGGCAAATTATGAAGTTTACCTGAAACCACCACAAAACGACCATTCGGGTCTGAAATTGTGTGGGTCTCTTCAAACATGACCTTTCTATGTATAATAACAGCAGGACCACGAGCTCGCTGAGAAAATTTGGAATGGTACAAGTGGCACATCCAGGCTCTGTTATTATTCATTCCTTTGACATTCCAAGAGACCAGTCTATGGCCTGTCATTGTAGTAACACTAGCCATTTTATAGATTTAAAATTTTGACAGAATTCTGATACGGTCCACACTGAGAGAGAGGAAGATGAGAAGAATGAAGAGAATGACCCAAAAGTCCAAAAAAAGAGAGAGAGAGAGAGAGAGAGAGAGAGAGAGAGAGAGAGAGAAAAAGAAAAAAGGAACACAGTGAAAAAACCCCACCCCACAGAGAAACTTGACTTAACTGAGCACTCAGGCTCGGCATCTTATACCACTCTTACCTCTCTAGGTCAAGCTCCCCCAAGTTACCAAAAATTAGAGCCCACACACTCCCATAAAAAAAACAGCACAAGAACAAAACAAGAAGTCATGAGTCAGGAACATGACTCAACAATACCCTAATGCAAAGAAAGAATCAGTAAACAAAGAAGAAAAGAAAAATGTAAGAACCAAACAAATAAATACTGAACCCCATATATGACCTATTAATTCAATGCAAATGAGCCAATGGTAATCTCTTAAATACAGATCATTGATTAAATAAGGCTTTTAGGTGCACCAGAAAACAAGATGAACTCCTCAAAGAGGCATACAATGAACGTAATATGAAATATGAAATTTCAGCTAACACGGCTGCATTACCAGTGGTCCACACTGGATCAATTACAAAATACAATACAAATAAACAGGGACAGTTTCATAATATATGTACATTATATTATTAATGTAAATGCAGTAAATGTGCCACTGCGAAACTTAAAAATCAATGTCCCAAATACACACACACAAAAAAAAAAAAAACTGCCAGCAGAACTAAAAATATATACATGTACACCCATATAAATAGGCTACTTATACCAACCTATACACCACTATATATATCCTTATTTATAAGTATGTGTAACTATAACTTCTGGATCAAGCAAAAACACAGTCTGTGTCGTACACGTATATGTTTGAAATATGCAGCTGACATGTAAAAAGAATATATATATATATATATATATATACACATATATATATATATATATATATATGTAAATTCATCTCAATAAATTAGATAGCATTGAGAAAATTAGTTGTTTCAGTAATTCAACTCAGTTATGAAACTTATAGCTAAATAACTAATTTTGGTTGAAATCAATTTAAATCTTTATTCATACATTATACAGTGATTCAGCTCATATTTAACAAAAGAGCCTGGTTACCTCACTCTCAACTGGTCAGAATCTTCACAGGGCTAATACAAAAAACATTTTTTGTGAATTGTTGGCCTTCTGGAAAGTATGTTCATTTACTGTATCTGTACTCAATACTTGGTAGGCTCCTTTTGCTAAATTCCCACTACTCAGATAAGGCATGCATGGATGGTGGTTGTGTGCTGGTGGTATGGAAGCCCAATTTGTGAATGTGGCAGCTAGGGTCATCTGTTTGATAGATTCTGGTGCTGTCTCCTATCTTCTCTTGACTTATTTATAGATTCTCTTAGGGTTCAGTCAAGTAGGTTGCTGCTTGCTGGCCAATCAAGCACAGTAACACCATGGTCTGTGATAGCTTTGGTACCTTTGGCGGTGTGGGCGTTCAGTCCTGCTGGAAAAAATTAAATCATCTCTATAAAGCTTGTCAGTGGAAGGAAGCATGAAGTGCTCTAAACTTCCTGGTAGATGGCTAAGTTGACTGTGAACTTCAGAAAACACAGTGGATGTACCAGCAGATGACATAGCAACCCAAATCATCCTGACTGTGTTTCCGCGGACTTCAAGCAACTTTGTGGATTCTCGCACTCTCCATCTTCTCAGATAGGACCTTGATTTCCGTGATGCAAAATTACCGCTGCTCTCTAAAGAAGGCTTTGGAACCATGAGCAGTCAGTTCTTTTCTCTACGGCGGATAAGGGTATTTCTGGCGTTGTCTCTGGTTCAGAAGTGAAGCAGTAGCCCTTTTTAGAGTGTCTGAGCGTGGTGACTCTTGATGCACTGACTCAAACTGGTTCACTCTTTCTTTAGCTCTCTGATGTTTGAATCATCTTTGCTTGACAGTATTCTCAAGCTTGCAGTGTCCTGTTGCTTATGCTGCTTTCCTATTCAAGTTCTTATTCCGATCAACTTCTGACTGTGTAGCACAGTACAGCACTCTATAACAATTCACACCACCTGTAATGACCCTCTGTGAGCTTACCCTCACATGGAGTGTCAGTAACTCTTCTCAGGATCATTTGCCAGTCAGCGGTCTTCTGTGTTGGTTCAAAGACAAGAGATACAGATTTGTGTGGATGGTCATTAATTCAGAAATCAAATGTAAATATTCTAATATTTTTGAGATATAGTTTTAGCTTTCATGAGGCTTGTAGCTCTAATCATCAAAATTGAAAAAAAAAAAAACTTGAAATGTTTTACTTTACATGCAATGAATCTAAAATATATGAGGTTTAAACTTTGAAATAACTTGAGAAAAAATGTTGTTTCCACGACATTCTAATTTATTGAGATGCACCTGTATATAAAAAATTAAAAAATAAAATAAAGGATATGAAATTTACATTATTGACACGTTGAACATGAATATATTGATTGGGCAGTGCAATTACTGGGTACTGAAATTCGTCTACAGGCAGGATGCCACTGCTCCTTCCAGCTCAGACTTTGATGAGAATGATCTCCTACTCCCGTCTTTGGTCCTGATGGACAGCCTAGCAGGAAAGAGCAGGGTTGAAGGTGTTGATTCCACAAATGTACAGTTATGACATAATTATGTTTGATTTGTTTTGTATGTCACTTAGATTGCATAGTCCTCATATATGGCGATCGGGCTGCCTTGGAACATCAGCTTGCCTCTTTTAGCTCGAGCCTCGCGGATGATCAGCTCTTTTTGCTGATAACGGTGCAGCCGGATGATGACAGCCGGATGATGACAACGGATGATTTTTCTCCGGCCGCGGGTTTTCCGATGAGAGCCCTGTGGGCACGGTCAATCTTCGGTGGAGAAGACAACACATCCTTCCAAAGGACGTCAAATAGAAGCTGTGAAAAGAACGCAGAAGGACGGGGTCCCTCAATCGATTCCGGCAGCCCAATTATATGAACATTGTTACAGCGGCTGCGCGATTCGAGATCCGTAACTTTAGCTAACAGCTTCGCGTTGCTGTCAGACAGAGTGGTGCAAGTCGCTTCCAGTGCAAGCATGCATTCGTCAAGAGCATTAGCATTGGACTCAAGAGAAGCAATCTTGGAGGAATGATCCGATACTGCCGTTTGAACACAGTCTATCTTGGTCTCGAGTGAGGATATAGTCGACTTAAATTCTGCTGATAAGGCCTGGCGAAGTTCATCCAACAGTTTAGCAATCCCTGCCATATTGAGCTCGCTGGAATCGCTGTCAGTGGGGTCCGTTTTGGTTTCTTTTCTACTTTGTTTACTCGCTTTTGAGGCCATGTTAACAAAAGAGTATAAATTTCGTCCTTATGATCCGTTTAAAAGTGAAATTAACTTATGGAGTGGCTCAAA
Source organism: Tor tambroides (assembly GCA_021397915.2). NCBI lineage: Eukaryota > Metazoa > Chordata > Actinopteri > Cypriniformes > Cyprinidae > Tor > Tor tambroides. Next base: position 10,700 of record JAFVLL020008861.1, read on the forward strand.
AGAAACAGTTAGAACGGGAGATACACGCAAACACGTCTACTCCATCTGCCGTCCGGAAGTCGACCTATATTTTAATCATTATTAAAACTGTATTCGATTACAGTGATTTGAATAACTCAGGATAATAACTACTGTCCAGCAAAGTTTTAAGAAGCAGGCGGAAAGCTGGGAGGTTTTAAGAGTGCTAAGGGAATTACACAAATGAATACATGAATGAATTGATTATATAAATGTACCTCTGAGGGTTCAGACTGTCTTCAGTAAAAATTTAATGGCATTTTGTTTTTATCTTTGCTCCATGTAATACCTAATAGTGTTCTCAATCGTAATTCTGCTTTGTCCATATAGTTACGGGAAACAGCTGTAATTATGCTGTTCCATAAGTGCCACCTAGTGTCAGAGAGTGGATTTACAGAGAGTTATATTTTCTTTCGGCCTGTGTGCAGTTTTTGTCTGGCCAAAAAAAAGGACAGAATTTGCATGACCTGCTGTAAATTTTGATAGGTTGATGAAAAACAAGCTTATGTGGATTCTACACATTTAAACAACGATTTATGTGTCAGTACTTTTTGAACGTTTCGTAGTAATTTTGGTCACTACAATCGTGATAAATTTATATACCGTTACCAGAGTTGGGGAAAGTTACTTTTAAAAGTAATGCATTACAATACTGTTACTCCATTAAAAAGTAATTAATTCCGTTAGTTAGTTACTTTTTATAGAAAGTAATGCTTTATGTGACCTTTGCGTTACATTTGTCACCTGGGCTGGACTTGTTTATTTATGTTTAATAACAGAAAACCCAAAAGTTATATTGTTATATTGTGACTGTAAAGGCACTTTCACACCAAGAGTGAAATTAATAAGCCTAAGGCTGAAGAAAAAGCCTCTTCTTCTGCCATTGCTCCCAATTTCTCTCAACATGGGGACAGGAGAGTTGTCAGTGAATAAATAAGAAAACAAAATAACTTATTTATCTGAAAAAGTAACTAAGATATTTTCTTGTTAATTTAAAAGTAATGCATTACATTACTAGATACTTGAAAAACTAATCTGATTACGTAACTTGTGTTACTTGTAATGCGTTATCCCCACCACTGACCATTACATCTCTATTTGCCATACGTCGGCCAAACATTTGTGTTGTGTACAGTATGTTTGTAGCATTAGATTGTGTTTGAAGCTGAAACGTGATGCCATGCATGCCTGTCCTTAAAGTCACGTTGACCTCTGACCTCTCTTGCATGCTCCCTTCAGCACGCAGGTGTTGTGTATCTGTTGTGTCTGATCGATGTGTTTGTTTCTCCTTTGCGCTCGCTGAAGTGGAAAAGATTTGAAGACGTACTGGGACTACAAGCAGGCTGCAGGGGCGTATCACCAGGCCTGGACACAGCTGCGTCTGCAGGCCTTCCCGCTGTGGCCCCGCAGCCTGCGAGAACTGCTGCTGTTTTCCTAGTGGACTGGAGTTTTACCATGTCAGTGTCTTGAACGGATGACATGAATAAAAGCAGTATCTTGTACTAAAGTCTCCAGCAGAGATCACATAAATAAATGTAAAAAATTTGACTGTCTTTCTGTTAACTAAGTGTAAAATACTAAGCTCTACTTAAAACAACAGAACTGTACAAGCAACTAAAATTTATAATTTGGATAGTTTACTTTCCCAGGTTGCCATTTCTATCTTCTATTCACTGTTCATTAGAGAATAAAAATATGTTAGCCGGCTCGCTCTGTTCTCCATTCAGCAAAAGTATACATTGACCAGGGGCTATAAACCAAAAAAAGCAATGTCTATTGTGCTACATTCCAAGTCTAAGTCCTACAGGAGCTTTGTATGAGAAACATTTGAGCTGAAATTTTGACTGAAGATTTTCCACTATCGTAGCTCTCATATCTCATTGACATCATTGATGCCTAACACCGCTGGTTTTCAAATGCCTCATGATCAACTGAGTTTGAATGAGTGGAAGATTTTCAGTGAAAAGCTATTGTATAATGCTTTCATAGTATGTTTTTTTGTTAGATTGAAAGCCCCTGGTCATAATTTGCATTTGTGGAATGAGAAAGAGTATCAGGTGAGTTATCAAGAGTTTTTCAGTATCAGGTAAACTTTGCCTTAAAGCTTACATTGGAACTCTTAATCTAAAGTATATATGTTCTGGTCCATGAGGTTTGTATTTATATTATTAAAGGATAGTTGAATGAAAATTTTCATGATGTTGTTCCAAACCTGTATGACTGACCTTTTTTTTTTTTGATGATTCCTTGAAATAGTGGGTCACAATAAATCATACTGACAATTGGTTTATTTTTTGGCCTTGGTTTTTATTGGTTAGGTCATCCAGCTACCTTACCTTTCAATTATATTAAATATATAATTTACAGGGGAAAAATACAGATAAATTAAAACATTAAAGTACAAGTTACTATATATTCTCAGTGTCAACATTATTAAGCATCTGTAATAATACTGCAACACCATTCACCAAAAGAAGAAAAATCACTAATGCAGTCAATCTAATGTTTCAGAGCACAATATAACGGGTGACAATAGAGGTACAAACACATCTGCTATGTGATTAACTGACAGATGAGTCGATCCTGTTCCCAGCCGCAGAACAATCGCACGAGTCCAAAAGAAACGGGAGTGATGTGTTGTACAGCATGGGATGATGCAGAGATCCTAATATCCAAATGTGTTTTCTCCACTGTAGGCCACGTACAAAAAGCCATCCTCGTCTTTTTCTTTTTCGTAGAGCTGCCCCATAGTCAGACTGAAACAACAATGGGGATAGAAAGTGTTTTGACGTTCGTAGAAACAGATGCAGATTTTCATTTATCCAAATCACATATATAAATGTATTAAATTTAATAAAATGAATGAATGCACAGTTATTTTGTGAAAATTACTCTGAAAATTAAAAATATATATATTTTGACACACTAACTGTACCATCAAGTCAAGTCAAGTCAAGTCAAGTTGAGCTTTATTGTCATTCCGCTACATGTGGGGACATACAGTGGAATGAAATGTCGTGCCTCACAGGACCACGGTGCTACATAAATACAGACATACAACAATGAAGTAAAACACTATAAACCTATACACAACTAACCTACTGACAGATTTTGACTAAATATACTATATATAAAGGTTCACCCTATACAAACTAAAGATAAAAAAAAAAGAAAAAAAAAAAGAAATACAAACTATACGAATGCTTCACATAAATACTGTACATGTGCAGAGAGAAACACTGTGAGTCAAGCAGCTGGCTGGGGAACAGTACAAGACGATTTGTAGTGCATGAGAATGTAAACATACATATAATTGCTGAGTCTTTTGTAGGATTGTGTATACACAGCAGTGTGTGAAAAGTGTCTAGTGCGCATAGAGGAGAGTGTGTTACTACAGGTGTGTTACTACCATGTTACGTGACAGGCAAGGAAAATCACAATTTGTGAGAAAATGGCAAAATGAGGCATGTCAATGATTACCTCTGAACTTATTAATCCAAAATAAATTACTTGTGAAAAAAACCCTGTTCACTTCTGTAGCCTGTTGTTTTGCAATGTTCTCAAGCATCACTAAGCTGAATCCTCCAAGGTAAAGAATGTCAGTTGAGTCTATTTGAGATGGCAGGTGGAGGAGGTAAATAGAGATTTTTTTATTAATGGATGTAAAAGGAGGATGTTGGGTGTGACCTGCAGCGTCACAGGAAAACATTTCAGCTGGCCTCCTTCCCTTTCATACGAAATCTGATGCCATATCTTCAGTTACTGGACACAATCACAGCCCTATACAGTTTAATCAGCTTGAATATTGCATGTTCAGGATGCAATTCAAGTAAATCTACATTGTGAACATGTCTGCTGTATAAGGAAATACTAGACACCTGCAGATGTTTCAGTAAACTGAATTCTGGTGTGTCATTTCCTGGAATATTTGCCACGAGATATGTGGGTGGTTTGGTCTGTTAAAAGGTAGTGTTGTTTTTTTTGTTTTTTTTGGTGCATACAAAAAGTTGTCACCCCCCTTGAGGTTCATAAAAAATTTGTTATTTGAGATGTAAAGAAAAATCTTTCCTAAAATAAACGTGATGTTTGCTCCTTGTAAACGGTGCTTTACACACAGTTACTGAACATCACTGCCGTTACGGTATGAAAGTAAACAGGGTACTGGCTTCACTGCTTTTATGTCGTAATGACCATGAAATTTGCATGTAACTTTACACATACACAGTAAGTTAGTAAGCAATAGAGAGCTGCAGGGATGACAGATTTTTAGGCCAAAATCCAGAATTTAGTTCACATCTTAGTACTTCTGGTTCCATCACGCTGAAGTCAATGGTTTTTTTTAAAATTCCTCAAATAAGGTTTGTGTTTAAAACAAGTCCAAGATATTTCCATGTTTTATTTCACAACATAAAATACATCAGTATTACAGTCTTTAGATTTTTTGAAAAGCTTTTACTTGTCTTGAAAAGGCTAACAAGTGGCTAAATGGGACTAACAGAGGTTGCTGGTGACATTAAAAAAAGCTCATCTACTCACTAGCCAGCTTCATAGCCTTGTTTGTTCAATTCCAACAAAGGAACAGCTCAAGCATTCAGGGAATGTTTTTAGACTGATAGAGTTGTCAGAAGCTTATTGATGGTTATGTTGAAATCACGAGAAGGTGGTGTAGTTTATTTATAATGTAACCTTTTAACTTCCGGCAATTAGGTTTCAAAATTTATAAAAGTTGTGTTCATTTGAGAAGATTATTGTGATTAATGTAATGTGCAAGAATCATAAACCCTTTCTTGGTAACAAATATTATTGTCAGCAATTATTCATGTATTATATGTATCATGTATTATATTAATAATACAGACCTGCCAACCTTGGAAAAGGTGTATGTATATAAAACATTCAAAATGCTATTTAAAAAAAAAAAAAAAAAAAAAAATCGCTGTAGAAAACCAGATTATCATATGTCTACTCCAAATTTCTTTTGGGAGAAGTACTACTTTTATGGATTTGCCATTATTTAGTGCTATAAACACATGTAATGCATGTTTCATTCATACTGGAAGCCGGAGGGCGCCCTCGCGCAGAACATCCACATATCCATAACACAAACAATAGAACTGAGGACTCTCCATGAAATACTTAATATGGACAAAAGCATCCAGCTATCGCTGTAACTGAATAAAAGATAGAATCAATTAAGCCAACACTCAACTGCGACAATGTGTAGTTTGTCTGTGTTCTTAAAACCACCTTGGGTAGTTTCATAATAATTAAGTATATTTATAATCCATTGCTAATCGATATAAACTTTATTACTATATATCTATATCTATATATATATATATATATATATATATATATATATCTGCCTTATTCTGTGTTAAAAATACAAATCACAAAAGTAAGTTATTTCTAACATCCGACTGATGTTGTTTAGTATGCTATAATGTTCCCTTTTGTTTGAGCAGAAACAAAAGAGCAGAGGGGAACCGTCAGGGCCCTCTAGGCCCTCAGAGAAGGCCTAACCTATTGTAAAAACAATATTTACAATTTTTAAATAAATGTTTTAAAATGACAAACTTTTAAATATTATTTAATATTAATATTAATAAAAATATAATTATTACTAATTTTATTTAAGCCATTCATAATTTTACAATCATCATTAAAATAAAATAAGTACAATTTTGGTGAAAAAAAACTCTTAAAATCTATTCAATGAATGGGCTAATGAATGCTGCCCATTTTCTGTGCGGGCCTTGTTATCACTAACTTTATGACAAGTTCCACCCACTGTGGGATCTCTATTAAAAAAATATATATATACGCTGATAAATATGCATTTCTGAAATTTGGTCGCACACCGGACAAGAAGGGCGGCGCGTCTAGGGCAACAGTTATCGCACACACCGGACGTGTCGCGTTCAGTTCAAGACGGCAGTCCGAAACATTTAATCTATTCCCCAAACAATCAAAATTTAACTTCAAGAATGAGCAAGTGGTCCACTGAGTTTAAAGTTAGATGACTGAAAAAAACAGCAAATGGGATGAGAAATTGCGAACTATAGCTCACTATATGTAGCACAGAATTTATTAGAGCCACAGAAAGACAAACGTTTTGCTGAAAAATGCACAATACACAATCTTCCAGTCTAGAATGAAGTCATTATGTACATTAACAATAATTTGTGACAAATATAATGTAATTTAATGGAAAATTATGCTCTGTGGCACAGCAGGATTTTGAACAGCACCCTGACTTGCAGCTGGGATCTGCAGACAGTCGCCAGTGGCACAGCCGATGTGCGTACGCTCATAGAAAACAATGTGTGCAAATTTTAAAGATGTGGTCTGGTGCAGTGCAGCGCTGCACTTGTCGCCTGGTGTGTTGACCCCCTCAAGTCTGGATTAGCCTATTGTTTCAGAGGTGAAATTGTCAAAGATGACTTTTAGAAGAGTACACCGTAAGCTAGGCTGGTAGTTTGTTTTTTCCCCCGATGAGGGTAGGGAGAGGGCCAAGGCTCAAGTCACAGTTCGCTACTGGATTTGAGTACTGCGTGTGGACAGAGGCGTAACCAGGTTTTTGCGTAGTTCAGAGTAGGGCTGTCACAATATTAGATTTTTCACACCATGGTTATTGTGGCCAAAAGAATTCACAACATCGATATATCGTGATATCTATAGAAACCTTGGGGGGGGGGGGAGATATCAGTCAAATTATTTTTTACTTTGTTTATTGAGTTTTTCTTTTTACACCCAAGGATACTGATAAACACAGGGCACAAGACTGGCATTCTCTGTAGGTAACACTTTACAATAAGGTTTGTTAACATTAACTAATGTATTAACTAACACGAACGAACAATAAAAAATACATTAACAAAGATTAATAAATTGTGTAATGTTAGTTAATAAAAATACAGTCGTCATTGTTTGTTCATGTTGTCACGTTTCATGGAGTCATTACCTCATTCATGCTTGTTGTGTGTGTATTAATGAGTGGGTGTGTCTGAGAGATGCGAGCTGATTGGAGTCAGGTGCGGCTCGTAATCTCTCTGTCTATTTATGGTGCGCTAACCTGTCTTGTCTTCGTCAGTTCCTCTGTTGTTGTCCCTGGGTTCGGCTGGCGTTGTTTCCTGACTCCTGGTTCTTCTGTCCGGCCAGTTTACTCCGCTCTCCGATTGGTTCGTCTAGGATCTTCATTTCTCCGTCGAGGCTGCCCATTGCATCCCTGTGTTGCCCGGCCACCGAACCTTCCCAGGACTTCTCTGTTGCTTTTCTTGACGTTTGTCAATAAAGCTGTTACTTAACCGCACTTGAATCCTTTTGTCTCTATTCCCGTGACATTAGGAACTGACCATGCAGGATTCAGCGGAAGCAACCGATCTTCAGCACTTCCTGGGTCTTACTACTTCCCGTATGGATCGCCAGGATGATCAAATCAGGATGACAGGACGGGCGGTCCAAGATCTGGTAGCGCAGGTGTCCGAGCTCTCCACGCAGTTACAACAGCTGAGACTACCCGCTGCGCCACCCACGCCGCCTTCGCCCCTGAGACCAGCGCCTGAATTATCCCAGTCTGAGCCGTGTTTACCCACTCCTGAGAGGTATGATGGCGAGCCCAACATGTGTAGGGCATTCTTGACCAAGTGCTCTATGTTTTTTTCACTTCAGCCACTGACGTTCGCCACGGAGACATCAAAGGTGGCATTCGTGTTGACGTTGCTCACGGGAAGGGCGGCGCTGTGGGGTACGGCGGTGTGGGAGAACCGACATCCGTGCTGCTCCTCGTTCCACCGCCTATCTACAGAGATGAGGGCCGTTTTTGATCGCGCCGTGGCTGGGCGCGAGGCGGCCAGAAGACTCGCCGATCTCCGCCAGGGTGAACGGACGGTCTCTGATTACTCCATCGAGTTCCGAACCCTGGCGGCGGAGTGTGGGTGGAACGAGGAGGCGCAGTGGGACATCTTCCTGCATGGGCTGGCTGATCGCATTCAGAGAGAGATTTGTCTGCTGGACTTACCGGACAGTTTTGAAGGTCTCGTGGATTTAGCCCTGCGTGTGGATTCACGTTTGCAACAGCGTAATCGGCGTGCTCACAATCAGCCGTTTGCGGGTTTTCCTGAGTCTGTTGTTTTGGAGGCCAAGAATGCAATCAGCCCTTCCACGGACATCGAGCCCATGCAGATTGGTAGAGCTCGGCTTTCCCGGGAGGAGAGAGATCGCCGTAGGAGACGAGGGTTATGCCTTTACTGCGGAGCGGCGGGACATTTTCTGATGGAATGTCCAGTAAAAGATCGAGCCCGACAGCAGAATTGAGGTTGCTGTCGGGTGGAGCTTCGTTGGACAAACCCTCATCTAGTACTCTCCTCCCGGTGAGATTGCAATGGGCAGCCAAGGACTATGAGTGCAGTGCCCTCGTCGACTCCGGGTCTGAAGGTAATTTTATGGACACTGCTCTCGCCGGACACCTTCACATTCCCATGATTCCCTTGGGTCGGCAGATCTCTGTCAGGGCACTGAGTGGACTGTCGCTGCCCAGCATTACTCACTCCAC
>JAFVLL020008861.1:19371-122550 GCA_021397915.2 Tor tambroides
TTTTCTGATAAGAAGCGTGCGCTGTAAACGCGAACATTTTTGACGATCGTTTCTGTCCAGTCCGCTCGTTTTATCTCGTTTCACCACAGCTGTCGGTGTTTTTTTGTCTGGCAGTGGCAGCAGGTAACATATGCAATCAAATTTCTAATTTGAGGCTGTATTAGTTCGATTCTGGCAGCCAACATCACAACAAGATGATATTAGCTCCTTATGTAGCCAAATCGGCGTTGGTTTGAATGGGCCACCTCCAGGGCAATTTTCCCATTGTTTTGCTTACAGCTTAGCGCGGTGACGTAATTGTGACGTCGGTCCTACATGACCCTAGTTACCTGTGGTTGGCCTAGTGGTGCGTCACTCAGAAAACAACAGGCCAATCAGAAGATAGGCTCATGAATATTAATTAGACAGGCCAAATCGACCTGTTTTTATCAGAGCTCATGAGAAAGTAGCTGTAAAAAAATATTGAGATGGTTTTTAGTACTTATACCACGAATATATATTCTTAAGGACATCAAAACCTAAAATAAAACTCCAGAAAGGTGTACAATATGGGACCTTTAACCTTAATTAATGCATTAACATTAACAATAAGCAATAGCTACATTTGCTATAGAAGTTATTAATCTTTGTTAAAAAAATACAATTGTTAGTTCAAATTAGCTCGGGTTCATTAAATAACACAGTAGTAACTTTTGATTTTAACAACGTGTTATTAAAATAGGCCTATTGAAATGAACTACGATTAATGAATGTTCAAAAGAATTTTTCATTCACAGTTCATGTTAACTAATGAATTAACTACTGTTAACTAATGGAGCCTGAATGTAAAGTGTGACCAAACAATAAATAATCAAAACATTTTCGAACATTTTGTTTAAATCATTTAAATAATTTTCAGAAAGTAGTGCAGCTGCTTTTTTTTTACGGGGTTTCTGGGGAAACGGCTGCATTTCTGCTGTTCCATCAGCGCCATCTGCTGTCAGAGAGTGAAAGTGCTTTCATCCAGCGCTTCTCATCAGTGTTGGGCTTGTTTACATCAGAGTGCACAAGCGTCTTTGACGCAGCTTACAGTGATGTCGTGTATTGAGATTGATGGGAAAAGTATTCTTAAAATGCATTCAAAAAATCTGAATAATTTGTAATAAATAATTATTCATAGTATTTTGAAGTGCCCACGATAACAATATCGTGCATATTCATTATCATGTTATATCGCATTACTGAATACCGGCACATGTCTAGTACCAATTATTCCCAAGTCTCACAAAATGCATTTCTTATAAACTCGTAATTATGTACACTACCAGTCAAAAGTTTTTGAACAGTAAGATTTTTAATGTTTTGCTCACCAAGCCTGCATTTATTTGATCCAAAGTACAGCAAAAGCATTAATATTGTGAAATATTTTTACTATGTAAAATAACTGCTTTTTAAATTTAAATTTAAATTAAATGAATACTTTTACTAGCAAGGATGCTTTAAATTGATCAAAAGTGATGATAAAGACATTTATAATGTTACAAAAGATTTCTGTGCTGTTCTTCTGAACTTTCTATTCATCAAAGAAACCTCAGCTGTTTTTAACATCATCATCATAATAATAATAATAATAATAATAATAATAAATGTTTTTTAGAAGCAAATCAGAATATTATAATTATTTCTGAAGGATCATGTGACTGGAGTAATGATGCAAAAAATTCAACTTTGAAATCAATGGAATAAATTACATTTTAAAATATATTAAAATAGAAAACCGTTATTTTAAAATATTTCAAACTTTTGCTGTACTTTGGATCAAATAAATGCAAGCTTGGTGAGTAGAAGACTTCTTTAAAAACATTAAAAATCTGTAGTGTAAATTCAAGTATGATGTGCGAGAGTGTAAGGGATGGAGATGTCAACTTTACCTTGACCTGTCTGGCAGCGACGGCCACTCTCAAACGAGAAGAGGTTTGAATCGTAGCCATAACGGCGCAGGCACAGGTAAGGCCACTTGACAGCATCGCATTTGCGTGTGCGCAGGACCAGCTCGTCCTCCATCAGCTCCATGATACCTGCTCCCAGCTCATTTCCATCATCATCCACATTCACCACCTGAACACATTACACCAATCCAAACCTGATGAGCTCAGCCCGCCACAAACAAGATCATCACAATCTAACACATGCATGCTGAAAAATACTGACCTTAAATTTACTCTGGTGATTGTCAGGGATCGATTCTTTATCTGGACAGCTAAAACAGCTTCCCATGGCTTCTTCAGACCATTTGATACCTACAACACAAAGACAAAATTTAACACTACAACTGGCCTGAAGCAGAATTCAAATTCTGACAGTAAACGGGAAAACAGGATATTTGGCTTGTTAACAATCCGCAGGTACTTTTCACATGTTTCTGTGGATTGGCTTGATGAGCGCAGCCTTACTCTTAGTGCTGATGCATTTATGATTGAAACATGAAGTTGGGGTGGGACATATTTTTTTTAAATAGCCAAGAGCAGGGGTGTGCATTATGTACATCCCAGAAAGCATCTGACAGCACAGTCTCAGTTCTCATTTTAGAAATATTACGTTATGTTTTTTGAGGGTTGTACCACATTCTATCCTAACCATGCCACACCACGAAAAGGCTAAATTATGGGATATTTTAAGAGACAATATCAAGAGGGTCTTTATGCACTCTCTTCTTTAGAGACCCTCATTTCCTATTTTCACACATTTGCATCAGACATTGATATCAAAGAGGTCACTGTACTGTAAAGAGATATGCTTATTAAAAGACTCTGCAGTGACAACTAGGATTGCATTGGTAATGAATACTGAGGGCTATCATATCATGTACATTTGACTATCTACGGTAATTTGATCCAGTGTTTTCAGAGTCTCGGTTCACAGTAAAAGCTTCTCCACATGAACAAGTTGGGGACACTTAATTTCTAGTGATTATCGTCAATTTGATTTCACAGATACTATTTAAACTAAACTGAGCTAGACAATGACATCTCTGAATTCAATAATGAAATGCCCTTAACTGAAAATTGAGTGTTTACTCTTATTATTATACATTACTGACAATCTATCCTCCAATTTGATACTGTTAAGTGCTTTGACACAATCTGTATTGTTAAAAGCGCTATATAAATAAAGGTGACTTGACTTGACTCTTCAAGAGCTGTAAGTCTGGGGTGCTTACAGCCCACATTTGAAAATGCAAAACACACTCCATCCTCTTCTGCCAAAGTTATAATGTGAATTGTTTATAATCTATATCTGTAAACAAAAGAGAAGCTTTACAATCTCCCTGTGGTTTTCTGCCAAAATAGAAGCTTTATGGTATGACGTTTTAAGGCAAAGAAATTAAAACAGCCATAAATGTGTGTCAATACTCTGTAAAATAAAATAATTATTAATATTACGATGCCTCTTTAAATAGTAGTAGTAACAACTTGGGGCCCGTATTCACAAAACATCTTCAGGCTAAAAGTAGCTCATAACGCGCCGATTTAGGAGAAAATCTTAAAAATAATGGGCGTCAATCCTAAATTTAGGACCCGTAATTTTTGCTCTAAGAGTATTTCGCAAAGCGTTTTAGCACTAAAACTAGCTCCTAAACCTGTGAAGGTTAGTAGTGAAGAGTTAGTGTTTATATGCATATCCACTAATTGTTTACGAGATGCACACATGTAAGAGGCTGTGTGCAATTAGCTGAACATATTAGCTGACAATTAGCTGAACATATACTTGTTTATTTAGTGACACTTATCCTGCATTTTAAAATCTTTATTTGAATGTGGCAACAGTTTTATTTTTAAACCTTTATTTGAATATGGCACATAATATTGCGCTCTACAATATTTCTATGAATAAATCTCTGACAGAGACTATCAGCCAATCACTGTGTGCATAGTTAATAAGCATGCTGACATCATCCACAGCATCGAAGTAAACCCCGCCCCCTTACTCTGAGCTTAAGACTTCTCTCTGTTCCTTAGTAAAAGTTTGTCTCAGCAGCTTTGTGAACAGGGTTTAAGAGAAAACTAAAAACTTGTACTGGTATTTAGGAGAACTCTTAGTGGCAAGCTAAAACGTTTTGTGAACATGGGCCCTGTTCTCTAATTAAATAATGCAAATACACCTTCATAGCCAGTAAAAACATTTATGGACAGTAAATTCTCTCAAGTCACTGCTGGCATGTGTGGAGCAGAAAATCATGTCTGTAATAATCATTTCTGTTATAATAATAATAATAATATAACACCATAAAACCGCTATATTTTCTGAAACTGGTGCTCTATTAGACCCGTCAGTAATGTTGCACCACACAAGGATGAGTAACCATGTCAATTCCAGTGCTTTATCTGTTAGAGCTCGTTTGATATTTCCTATTCAAAGATGTTATGCAAGCATAGCAGTGGGCGTTTGCACTGAAGTCTGAAAGGAGATATGATCCTAAAAGGAAATGTTTAAATCAGAAGGCCAAAAACAAGGTAGAAAATGGGCAATTATTTCAAACTAATGATGGTTTTTGATGTAAAATGCAATGCAAAACATGACCCCATTAAAAAGTGAAATGAGAGTTCTTACCCAGATCCAGCCACCAGGGTTCCTGGTTCATTCCCCAGCCAAAGCAAACAAGTCATTCTCTACATGTAGAAAGGGTTTACAGATGTGATAGCTGCGTCTGAAGCAATCCTATAATGTTGAGAAAAAAATAAGAATCATTTCATATGAATAGCACTGTGTACTGTATACAGGACAGTTTACACTGCCACATCAAACTCCACCAAACGAAGTTGTTGGGTTTTGTTGGTCAGTGTTATGTTTTCCAACATGTTAAATCCAACTATCAACATGAGGATGTTGCTTCAAGTTCGACTGTACATGATGTCTACAAACACTTCTCATCTTAACGTCATTTTTTGTGAAAACAGTCTCTGGCCCAAAGAAGTTACAATGGTTTGGAAAATTAAACATTCCTGGAACATTTTCATAAAGCAATTCTGTTCTCACACTCAAGCCTACCATGATACGGCAACTGATTAAAAAAAATAAATAAATAGAAAAACAATCTTTTAACAGCCTTTAAATCATCTTAACCTTCTATAAGAAGATGTGGAAAAACATGGCACTGTAATTTAAAAACATTTTTGAGTGAACAGACATAATTGCTGTCATTAATTCAGATCATTTAAAACTGAATGGTAATAACTGGTGTGTATTTTCATTTTAACAGAGCCAGACCACACTGCATCATAAAAATAAAATGGCATCACCTGTTTAACAGTCAATTAACACAACCATGTCCCCCATACAGCAAAGGAAATTTTATGTATAGTATGATTACATTCCTGTAACCCAAACAGTAATGCCACGGTCTTGGGTTCGATTCCCAGTCAATGCATGAACTGACCCAATGTATAACTTGAATGCAATACAAGCAAATGCATAAATTGATATTTTTTGTAGTTTTGAAAAACTGACTTTTCATTTACAAGAAAGGTTTTCGTTTAATGACTCGTGGTTTAAACAGCAAGTAAAAAAAATAACATTTCCATTTATGTAAATGCACACACCTTTATCATTATTATTATTTTTTTAAGTTAAAGACATATTTTTATATTTAATTAATAAACATCAAGTTTTGGAGAGTCACACCAAATGAGATTTTGAAACCTTAACTACTTTTTTTTCTTGCTTTGTCATAAAAAGGACGAATTATCTGATATTATCAGATATTGTCCCTTGACACACAGGCATGAGGGGCCACAGGGGTCCTCTATGTATGACATATTTTACTGTTTGTTTTTTGCATGTTGGTCGCAACAAATAACTTTTATTAGGCGAACAAAAGTTTTTGAATATTAGCAACTTAACAGTGAAGAAGCATAGTGTTTACTTAAGCCAGTTCAGTAAATTTAACTCAACACAACATATCTAGATCTAAACATTTATCAAAGACTCAACGTGAAAACAGAATAGAACAAATCCAACTTTTGTTACCCAATCAAATCATAATAAACCAAATAAAGTAACAAATAACGCGTCTTGTTGTTTATTTCATATAGCTGTTTAACTCTTAAATTCAACTGGATTAACGTAACCCAGCTAACATTTACAGCCGATAAGATTAGCTAGATAAACATATTCTGTTAAATAGTTGAGGGAAAAAAATACTTACGATAAGCTTTTAATCAATCAGGATGGGTTTTTTCATCGCGTAATATTCCACATATTATCCCACGTTTATATTTTAACTTTCTGAAAAGTAAGAATCATTAGCTAAACTAGCACAGGTCCGCCCGAGCGCCAAAATAATCTACCCTCTTTCACTTAGTAAACAAACATTAACTACATAAAGCACGTTTAACTGACCGCCGTAGCGCAGTATGACGTAAAGTAAAAGTTCGCATTAAAGAGTAAATTCAGAGTTAAGGGTATTTGCTAGTTTATTTTGTTGCTATCTAGGGCCGCTGCAAATCAGTGTGTGCTAGCATTAGCATTTAGCCAGGGGACCCTGCGCATGCGCGCGATTAAGTCATTTTACGTGGGTTACGTTCTGCGCAGGAGTCTGTAAAAACTACAGATGAGGCACGTAATAAAACTCTTCAGAGAAATCACTGTCAACACTGTTTCTTCAACTATGGGCAGTTTAGATAATAAACTCAGTTAAAACACACTTTCTTACTAACTAGACAGTTTCTTAGTCTTACTAGTTCAGTTTAAAATAATTTAATTTAAACAGTGTTCGACAGATAAACTTTACTTTCAGAGAAATTCTATCATCTTGAAATGAAAAATTTAATGTGCACCGTTTTTTAAGTTATAGGATGTGTTGAAAATAACAACTACACACTATAGGAAATAATATGTTTTTGCTTAATTTGACAAAATTACAGCTCTACTGTAAATTATGCACAATAAAATATACATAAATGATATTTACCGTGATATTTCTTTGTTTTCTTCAAACATCACACAGTTCGCTTCAATGACAATGTCTTTGTAAACAAGTACAGTTTCTGGGGAGAAAAGGTTTTTGGAAAATGTTTTGTTGTCTGAGGGGTGATTACAATTTGTGTTTTAAAATGATATAGCCTAAATCATTTTTAATAGTAAACACTAAACCTAAATATTTACTCAACTTAAAAATAAACTTAAAACACTTTAATATGGAATATGCTTATATGTAATGGCTTATTTCAAAACCAGGTATGGCAAAAAGTTTTCAAGAAATTAATGTGATGTAAAAAGGTTTTAATAAACACCAAACCCAAAACCCAACATACATTTTATTGAAATATATATTTTAAAAATTGAATTATGTCACAAAAGAGATTGATTGCAGGGCGTTAAAATAAAGAAATAAATACACAAAACTGAAAAGAATAGAATACATTGTCAAAGTGTGCGCTGGCAAAGTTGGAATATGGAGTAAAATTGTGTGTGTGTGTGTGTGTGTGTGCGTGTACCTACTTAACCATATTTTGGGGACAAATTTGTACCCAAAAGTGAGGTAAACCTGACAAAATCTCCAAAAACCTCCCTTTGGGGACGTCCCCATTTGTAAAACGGGTTTAAAAATAAACTAAACAAAGTTTTTTTGAAATTGTAAAAATGCGGAAAGTTTCCTGTAAGGGGTAGGGTTAGGTGTAGGGTTGGTGTAGGGTGATAGAAAATACGGTTTGTACGGTATAAAAACCATTATGCCTATGGAATGTCCCCATTTGGATAGCTAAGTAAACGTGTGTGTGTGTGTGTGTGTGTGTGTGTGTGTGTGTCTGTGTGTGTGTGTGTGCGTGCGTGCGTGCCTGCGTGTGTGTGTGTGTGTGTGTGTGTGTGTGTGTGTGTGTGCGCGAGCGCGCGTTTTTGTGACAAATGAGGACATCAATTTGTATAATGACACAGGTATAACAGGTATTACAAGGAGAAGGTGATTTATGAGGACATTGCCCCATGTCCCCATATTTCAAAACGCTTATAAATCATACAGAGTGAGGTTTTTTTGAGAAAGTAGAAATGCACAGTCTCCTGTAAGGGGTAGGTTTAGGTGTAGGGTTGATGTAGGGCAATAGCACATACGGTTTGTACAGTATAAAAACCATTACGCCTATGTCCCCACTTTTCACAAAAAAAAACAAACATGCCTGTGTGTGTGTGTGTGTGTGTGTGTGTGTGTGTGTGTGTTTGTGTACTTGCTTAACCTAAATGATGGCAAATGTCCTCACAAAGGTAGGTAGTAGCCTAAATCATTTAAATTGACATTGTGGAGCTATTTTATCGGGCCCCACAAGAAAAAAAGCTTATAAGTCATAATAAATGTTTAGTGGTAGTGGATAGAAATATTAGTTTAGTATAAATATCATTATGCTTATGGAAAGTCATCCTATAAAAAACAAGTTTGTGTGTGTGGTCATAACATTGGTGAAGTTGGGTTCATAACATCTTTCTGAGAGCAGGAGCGTTTTGAAAACATGAGGCCTGAAGTCAGGGACTAGAAGGGGTTAGGGAGGTATTTCTTTACATTTAAAATGAATTAATCAAAAGCTAAACATAAAAATCAGATTATTGTAAAGTATAAAGTGACCACAAAGTGTGTTCACTGTTCAAGAGTGAGTCTAAACAAATGCGTAGAAGTTGTTGATTCTAGAGTGTCACTGTCGTTGTCAGACCTCTGTCGTGTGTGTCATGTGTTCCCGCCTAATGTTTCTATATTTGGTTTGTTTCCTGTCTTTGTTAAGTGTGATTATCAGTTAATGATGTCCCAGCTGTGTTTTGTTAATTATCCTGTGTATTTGGTTCCTGTCTGTTCAGTTCCTTAGTGTCTGGTCTACTCGTTACTCCCCTGTGTTCCTGCTGTATCTGCCTTGTCTTGCCTTGCCTTGCCTTGCCTTGTCTTGTCTTGCCCTGCCTTGTTTGAAGTAAAGGCTATTATTTGAGTTTACACCCTCGTCTCGTGTTCCTCATTCATCCTTGCTGTGTGCACCGTGACAGTCGTATGGAATTTGAGTCACGATGCCAAAATCAGTAAGACACCTTTTGTGACAATTTAGGCTTAATATTAAGAAATGTGCATTGTGCACAATTACTCCAAATAAAGTTTCATTATAATTTTTATATCAGTAAGTCTCGAGTGATGTCAGTAAATATGTTAATAGATCAAACTATACTTAGTATGAATAAATGTATTTAAAATTTATTACATTTTTACTAGGGTATATATTCCACACAATTTAGTACCTTTTTTTGCCTCTCCATCGAGCCTTGCACCTTCACTGTAAAAAAAAAAAATTGTTTCAAAAAGTTGTTTCAACTTAAAATAATTTGTTACCCCGCTGACTTAAATTTTTTTAGTTTAGTCAACTTGAAATGTTAATTTAAGGGACAACTGGAATATTTTAGTTGACTAAACTAAAAATTTTAAGTCAGCAGGGTAACACATTATTAAGTTGAAAACTATTTTTTTTACAGTGTTGATACATCAATTCCTGCTTTATTAGATCTTATCAGTACTTTTGGAAAAATTTCTGGATACAAAATTAACAATTCTAAAAGTTCTATTCTATGTCTAAGTGAGATTGCCAGACAGCAACATTATTGTGTTGCAACCTTAGTCGACTGTTTTACATATTTGGGTATAAAAATTGTACCAAAACTAGGAGCCAATAAATTATGATCCAGTTCTTGAAAGTGTTAGTAGCTCTATAGAAAGATGGATGTCCTTACCCATATCTTTAATTGGTCGAATAAATATTTTGAAAATGAATATTTTGCCAACATTTTAATATTTATTCCAGAA
Source organism: Tor tambroides (assembly GCA_021397915.2). Lineage (NCBI taxonomy): Eukaryota > Metazoa > Chordata > Actinopteri > Cypriniformes > Cyprinidae > Tor > Tor tambroides. The sequence continues at coordinate 29,174 of JAFVLL020008861.1, forward strand.
CATTCCTCTGCCTCCCCCTAAACATCTATTTCAACAACTTAAAAAATGTTTGCCATATGATAGAGGAGGTCTACAGTATCCTAATTTTCATTGGTATTATTATGCATGTGCTACTTAGAACAATTATGTTTTATGTTTTATCTCAGGACTCCCCCGTCTTGGGTGGATATGGAATCGGCGGCCGTTAATTCTGGCCTGCCTTTAAATTTGTGTTTATATTCATCAGAATTGAAAGATCTTTAAAAAAAAAGATTTTCAATCCTATAGTTATAAATATGATTGCTGTATGGTTTGAGGTGAAAAAACTATTTAGGTGCCTTCTACCCTTTTTCTTGTTTTAGTCCCATTTGGGACAATGAAAGAGAAGTGACAAGAAATTGTTTTAGAAAAGGTTTAATTTCATCATCATACAATAAGATGGTTTCAGGATCAAAGGACTCTTCCAATGATAAACTGTAAGCTTGGAGATCAGATCTTAAGGAGGATATTCAGATGGAGGACTGGATGGAAGCTCAATCACAAACAATGAACACACGTCTGAAACCGCTACAATATAAGCAGCTGATGAGGATTTACATAACTCCAGTTGTATTGCATAAATGTCCCGGACACTTGCTTAAGATGCAGTGAGTTTAAAGCTACGCTATATCACTGTATATGGGAGTGCGAAGAAGTCAGGAATTTTTGGAAAGATGTGAAAGGAATGATAGAAAAGATCCTTGATGTTAACATACCACTGTCACCTTTAATCTTTTTATTTCATTTATATCCTAAGGAGATCATGTTAGAAATAGCTATTTATAAATATATATATTCTTCAAGCAAAACGGCTTACTTCTTTAAATTGGAAAAGTATATGTGCACCAAATATAGGACGCTGGCTGAAAGAAATGGTAACAAATATGACAATGGGAAAGATAACTTATATATTAAGAGATAAATAGATGTGATGGAGTTTGGGGACCTTTCAGTTTTTAAATTGTGGTGGAGTTGGAAATGTGTTAACAGAAGACTAAGAAAAGAGGTGATATTGTATATCAATGTAAAATACTGAGTAGATTTTTTTTGAGGGGGTTTGTGTTCTCTCTGTTACATGGAAATTTATGTGTACATGTATAAAGTTAAAATGCAATAAAAAGAAATTAAAAAAATTAGCATATATATATATATATATATATATATATATGTTTTTTTTCTTCTTTTTTTGAATGTAGAAATGGAATAACTAGTGTCTCTTCAAAACTATTTTTAAACTTTTTTTCTGAGTAACATCAAATCAAATAAAAATGACATGATATGAAAAATGAGTTTGTTTGCAAAAACAGATTTTTGATTTTAACCTAATCAAAATAACCCAACTGCAGTTTCATTGAGATTAATGCACAATGAAAAAACATGATTTTTGAAAATTGTTAAAAACGGAGTTATCTGTTTTTGCAAATGAACTCTTCATATGCAAATGCAAATGAGAGGTCAGAAACTTGATCATATGTTGTTTAGTCCAATACAAAAACTGGTTATTAGTTTACAGGATCTGGTTGCACATCAGGTAAGAGTGTGAATAAAGGAGCGAGCGAGCAGGAGAGAAAAATGAAGTTGTATAGAAAGCCCTTACATGGAGATGAGTGTGATTTATGCAAATGACTAACCAAGTGCATATTTATCCAAATTGATTAATATTAGAAAAAGGGTTAAGAGCAAATTCATGTGTGAACACACCTGTTGTGAATCTGGCACAACTTTTGGACTGAACTCCAAGTGCATGTTTGGCGAAAAGCAAACACACCTACTGTCAAGCATTATGCTGTGGGGCTGTTTCTCTTCAGCAGGGACTGGGCGACTGGTCACGATCAAAGGGAAAATGCACTGTAAAAAAACAAAAGTTGAGAAAACTTAAAAGTTTAAGGCAACCAGCTTCAGCGGATTTTTGAATTTTCTCAACTTGTTGTTTTCAGTTTACAAAAATAAGTTGAGAAAACTCAAAAATCTACTACAAAAATAAGTTGAGAAAACTCAAACATCTGCTGAAGCTGGTTGCCTTAAACTTTTAAGTTTTCTCAACTTTTATTTTTTTTACAGTGTGGATGCTGCCAACTACATCCAAATTCTCATCCTTGCAAAAATAAGGATAGGGAAGTCTGAGGATTCACAAGTGATTTTCAATTCATCCCTGAGGGAGCCACACTTGCGCATTGGGGAATAGTGTTAAGAACGGGCAAGAGTCTACAAAAGTTGAAAAATACTCAACTTTATGCAAATGGAAAGTAAAAAACACCAGGCAGCAGCCAATCCTTGTGAGGCGAAGGTAGTGATGTCTGTCATTAGTGTGTAAAAATCTGCCAATTGTGCTGAAGTTTCTGGAATTAGTGCATAAAATTATGCTGTTTACATATTACTATATTTCACTCAGATACGGCTAGAGGTACATGCAATTATCTAGATGAGGGAGCTGGCTAGAAGTTACGTCTGATGAGCAGGTAGACATTGAAATACACTCAATGGAATTCACTCGCATCGATGGTTCCGTGAAGAACCTTGAACATCCACGGAACCTTTCAAACGCAGAAAAGGTTCTTTAGATTTGAAAAAGGTTCTTTAGATTTTTAAAATGTTCTTCAAAATGGTTGATTTAAGAACAGTTCACTGAAAGGTTCTTTGGCGAATCAGAAATGGTTCTTCTATGGCGTCACTGCAAAAACACCCTTTTGGAGCCTTTATTTTTAAGAGTGTAGAGATGAAGGCTATGTCAAGCTCACGTTCTCTATAGCTGTCTCATTTGTGGGATTGGCCATCTTCTCCTTGGCGAAATGAGTTATTTGCAGGGTCTTTTGAAGTGAAGATGCTGCTTGTTTCTGTGGATACACATTCCAGATTACCAGGGATGTTAATAATGTCCATAATCAGCTCAAAATCTTCTAAAAGCTGTTTTCACCTTATGGACTGCCAGAACAGCTGGGGCCAGTTGTTCAAAAGGTTTAATCTGGATCAGAATGATCTGGATTTGGAAATCCCATATTTTGCTATCGAGGATCAGGTAACCCTTCTTTACTTTTGTGCCGATTGTTTAAAGCAAAATTGGATTGGATTAGATCCAGATACAGACTTTTTCAGATTTCCAGATTTTCAGATCTGGATTACTAGTGCTCTACGGAGCCCCTAAAGGGACATGGTGATGGGGGAAAATGCCAGTGTTTTGCATTCTAGTTGCATTTACACAAATAACTACTTCTGACTGGTCCATCTCTGATGATTGTGCCAATGTAGTTTACAATCAGCGATTTAAAAAAACAAACAAACTTTGAATTAAATATAATATTTTTGTTTGATATTGACAGCTGTTTGGGGATTCAGGGATATATTACGTTACAAATGTTGTATTTTTTGGACCAGTTTTAAAGTTTTATTACATTTTTGTTCTTGAAATTCACCCTTCTGCTGGAATCAGAATAATCCAGTTTTTTTTAATTAAAAGTATCTTACTTAAAACGTTTTGAACAACACAAACTGAGGATTTAATCCAGATCAAAACCGAGATTGGATTTTGTGATCTAATCTGAATTCAGAATTCTTTTTTTTCTTTTGAACAACCCATTTTCAAGATTTGATCCAATCCGATGGCCAAAATCCCATCAGATTACTTTTGAACAACTGGCCACTGGTCAATAATGCTTTGTTTGAGTCCCAGGCAATAAAAAATGCATGGACAAAAACAAATACTTTCCAACTCATACATCCGTCCACTAACAGACTGGCACCTAAAGGGTTGAAGGCTACTTGAACAAACGTTAACCCTCTTCTGCATTTTCAGTATTTATGGTCACACTGAAATTTTGAGACAAATCAGGAAGGTTGTTGTAGTATACCTCTGGAAGGTGTTTAAAGGGACAGGGTGGCGCTGAGGGGGAGACATTTCTTTAATCTCAAAAGTCAAGTCAAGTCAAGTCACCTTTATTTATATAGCATATTTAACAATACAGATTATGTCAAAGCAGCAGAGAAAGAAAGAAGGAGGCCCAATTTTTGAGACAAAATGGACTTCTCTGATTGTGCCCTGCAAGCTGAGGATGTCCTAACACAATAGGCTTATAAAAGTGACTTCATAAGAAACAACTCTATTTCTTCCATATGATTTCCAGAAAGAAGAGTGCAGTGACTGGGCTTGTGACCCCCTTCCTTGCCTCTTAGGAGCCAGATCACTTGGCTCAGCTCAGCAATAAGGGCTGGCACTTTTTGCTCCCAAACGGCTCTTCATTTAGTGCCACTGCTGGCTTTTAACAATCGTTCCAGCTTCCTTAATAATCCTCAATATGTGTAATCTTGTATGTGTAAATATTGTGCTATTGGTGCATTCAAGTCATGTCGGATTGATTGTATTTATGAGCTGAACAGCTCTGGAGGCTCTGCCCTAGATTATTCATTTCTCCTTGTTTTTCTTTTTTTTCCATTATAACAAACTTGCAATCCTTAGAGAGGCAAATTTGGAAAAATATATTTAGAGGCAAATTTCAGAGATCAGTCATGTATTGTTATATATAAAACATAATGTCCAAACATTATGTATTGTTTCAATAAGCTATCAGCCATAAAAAGTAGAAAAAAATGACTTGCAATAAATACAGTTGTGCAAGTTGTCCATTTTACTGAAATGGAATTAATTATGACTGGTTCCAAAACATTAATTAGATTTCTAGGGAATATATATATATATATATATATATATATATATATATATATATATTCATGAAATAAAAAAGTCTGAAATAAATACAGCTCTGTTTTTTTATCTTAATTTGAGGAACAAACATATTTTACATTTACATTTTTAATTTGATTGTATTTAAGATATTCTTTTGCTGAAAAAAATGAAAAGGTGTAAAAAGGTGAAAACAATGAACACTTTTAAATACTCCTGAATATTTAACGATGCAATAAATGATATGTTTTAATTAACAAAAATTTAAATGAACTAAAATATCCCTAGCAAGAACGATACGAGTGTGTTCGGCTGTTACAGTTGCAAAAATAAAAAAAATAATAATATTGGAGCATCCGCTCCCATGATCCACCGCGGCGCTCAGTCACATGACCCTGACATTAAAGCGGAAATGACAGTTAGCGCTTCACAGTCTCACGGCAGATAAAAGGTAGAGATCAAAACATTTTTGTGTGTTATTATAAACAGAAAGCGGTTAAATCACATATAAGTCTGTCCGCTTTTATTAAGCGTTCTTCTTGACGATTTCATCTATATTGTGACTTTTGATCTAAAAATGATGTGTAGCTAGCCAAACAGCGTCACTCACCTATCATCAGAAATTAAACTTGAAATTAGCAATGATTATATATCTTAAATAACTGCAGAATCGATCTCCCGTTGAGTCTTTCATGTGTCTAAATCTGAGGCGAATATAAATGTGATGTTATGATCAGCTGACCCTGCTGTATACCGTACGTTTTAATACAAATGTTATTGCTGTTTGTTTGTGTCTACTCATCAAAACCAGTTAGTGACCTTTGAAGCTGTCAGACCGGGATAATCACACTTTTCATTATGACACATCTTTATCTTGCTCAGCATTTGTCTTTTGGTTCCTCCACAATTTGTGTAATATCTTCCTGATTTGAAATGTAATATGTGTCTGTGCTTCAGAAGAGCACTGCTGAGTTTGAATGCTCACAATGAAGATCTCAGGGTCTTATTATCCTCTGATCATGATATACAGTGGCTGAGTAAATATGAGTGTTATTGGAGATGATGATGATTATGATTGTGTGTGTGTGTGTGTGTTTAGGGCTGTGATGTGATGTGAAGTGATGATGGCAGCTGCCAGTGTGTCTCAGTCTGCCAGCTCTCAGGCCATAGAGAAATCACAGCTGACCTTGAAAGGTAGGAAAAGCAGCCTGTTTTGATCCAGTGCCATCGAACATCAGCACTGTGATTGATTTATCTGCAACTGATGTGACGCATGTGTTTTTGCACTGTGCTGTGTTTCCTCTAGAGGGTGATGTGCACTGAATAATAACTTCATCGCTGCTAGATCATGCCAGGACACATTCACTCACATTTCCTGTTTGACAGAATATCTTTACAGGAATCCAAGGCGTACGTCTTTCCTGGCATCTTGATGGTCTTGATTCTTTGATCTTGGAATCATAGTCTTTGCAGCTTATTTAATTGTAGTTATAATATAAATATGTTATCACTACTAAACTGTCTTGGAGCAGAAAGATGTCTTTCTGTTACTAGAACTTTTTTTTTCTGCTTTCGAAAATGAAAAGAAGCAGTTTGTGCTGCATTTATTATTGTAACGTTATCCCTACTACATAAGCAAGTGGTTCTCAATTCCAGTCCCCTGTTTTGAATATTTAGCATGGCTGTGTTCGAAATGGCATACTTGCTTACTGCTTACTGCCCAGTACACAGTGCATACAGCAGCGCTCCAGACTGCGACTAAAACGGTCATTAAAAATATTAATTTGCAAGTGAAGTTTTTGCTGAGGTCGCCACTGGCGACTATATATATTTACATGTTATGACTTAAAAATGTGCGTGTAATGCCTTTTTTCCTGACTGTTTTCCGATCACGTCTTTTATGTTCATGTAATAAACTGAGACGATGTGGAAAAAAGAGTTTCAAACATTTCCCCTGTTGAACACAACTGAATCAACACTGAGCTGTCTTTAACTGAACGATGATATTTTTGGCAGATACACTAAGTGGGAAAAGCGATATATTCTAGATATACACTAAGTGCAAATAAATTCTGTTTACACTAAAGTAGAGGCTTTAGCAACAGGCGTGTTAAATAGTAGTTAGGTGGTAGATATTTATTTATATTTACTTCAGTACCGTAGTACATTATAAAACAGCATGCAATAACATATTAAGTGTAAATTGTAATGCTTATAAATTTTATTAGATAAATGCCACTTTATTGGGACAAACCTCCCTACACTGACAGCTAAGCATGCCTAATAACATGTATTATTAATGAGGTGTTTTATTTCCACTTTTCAAATATTCACTTCATTTTTTATTGAAAATAAATGCCTTTCTGATGTGATATGTGATGGGAAAAGGAGAAGCACGAGTTTGACAAAAGCCGGACTAGAAATGGGGTCAAAAGCATACAGGCTCGCGTATTAATTACTCACTGCGCCACTGATACCGCAGAAAAACCTGTGTCTTTTGCAGTGCTGTTTATCAGGCATTTGTGGGAGCAGTTCATGTAAATAGCCTCTGCCAATAAATTGGTCTGTTGTATTTAGTTATACACTCTGGTTCTTTTTAGAGCTGCTTTACTGTGGAATTGAATTCTGTTTGCATAACGGAAATATTATTTTTATTTATATATGTTATGTATAATATTATAGTACAATTTATGACCTACTAACTGTATTGTTTTTAGATATACATTGATAGTTTGTACTTGTAAATGTATATATGTACATACAAAAGTGTTAAAAGATTTGAAGATGAAACGTCGCATGGAGCGTGTTGCATTCTGGGGAACAGTATCCCATGCAGTGTATGCAGATGCATACATCAAATTTCAGCAAAAGTAGTAGGTAATCCGGGAACTCCATGCATACAGAAAATTCACATACTATTCACAGTATGCAATACTGCAATTCACAGCATGCTGCAATATAGTAGGAGTTGTATAGTATTCCATTCTGAACACAGCTTCTGTACTGATTTCAGTGTACTTGAGTTATATTTAGCAGATTCTGGCAAATATAGTAGGTCATCCGTGTATTCCATGCATACAGAAAATTTGCATACTATGCACAGCATGCATACTGGATACTGCAGAAATAGTAAGAGTAGAATGATAGTATGGCATTTCGAACACAGCCCATGTCTCTCTTATTTAACACACCTGATTCAGATAACCAGCTCGTTAGAAGAGAGCTCCATGCATGAACTCTGTTCCGATTGACACGGTCCCTACACAGTGTTCATTGCTCCCTGAGCAGGGGAAATCCGTTGAAGTTTATTTCACTTGGGAACATTCATTCATGGATTTGCGCTTGCAGCGTCTTCACACACAGATGAAACTTACTAGAGAAGTGTGAAATAATATACCTCTGTAAATAAATAGTTTAAATTCACGTCTTGCACACTTTAATGTCCTTTGAGTGGAACATATACAGTGGTGGCCAAAATGATTAGAACACTAGTATTTTCAGCAGCTAAAGATGGTTTTAAGTCAGTTATTTCTATCTTTTGCTGTAGTGTGTCAGTAGGAAATATCAGTTATATTTCCAAACATTCATTTTGCCATTAATTGTAATAATCCAGTGAGATTTTAGTTTGTCTGACAACAGCCAGTGCTCCACACAGAGATCTGATCTGATCATCATCAGTCTGTCTGGAATGACATGAAGAAACAGAACAAACTGAGACAGACTAAATCCAGAAGAACTGTGTCTCCAAGATGCTTCAAGAAACCTACCTGCAAAGCTCCTGAGAAACTCTGCTCAAGTGCACCGAGGGCAAAAGCTGCTTTAAACACAAAGGATGCTCACACCAAATGTTGATTTAATTTAGTTAATAGAAGTTAGTTGATAAAGAACATCTTTTTGTGACATTATTTTTTACAGCATCCTCGTTTTACAGCATTCTTACATAAGTGCATAAAACTTTTAACAGTACTGTAGCTTTGCACGCAAAATGAATGTTTGGAAATGTAAACTGATATTTCCTACTGACACACTACAGCCAAAAATAGAAATAACTGACTTAAAACCATTTTTGAGCTGGTCAAAATACTAGTGTTCTAATAATTTTGGCCACCGCTGTACGCTCCCTTCGAACTGGAATCATGGCAGAATATCCTGTGAAGTCCACTTCGCAGGGCACTTACGGTCAAATAGAACAAACGTCTGAAGTGATGAGAGAAACATATAAAATGTGCAGATCGTGAGGACTGGAATTGAGAACCACTGACAAAAGCTGGATGCATAGGGCCCACATGCCCACCAGGGGCCCAAGGCAGGGGTTCAGACAGTAAAGCTGGTAATAGTAACTGTGATAAAGTTTGCTTTTTCAGTGGTGTTTGAAAATGAGGAGGCAGTAGGGTTGTGTGACATGTATCGTCGACAACAGTATCGTAATTGTTGTTTTAATGATGTGGATGCTGACTTTATCAAGTATGTCACTCACTTTGGGGAAAAAAAAACTGCCTTAGGAGTGCACACTTTTACTACATGATGTGGCCTAATAGAATGCAGTTAAAATGCCTAAAAAATTCAGTATGACGGCAAAAAAGCCGAAGCCGAACAAAATGAAACACTGGGCCAAATACCGAACACTTTTTTTCACGTTTTTTTCTCCATGTATTTTGCCAATTTCTTTTCACCATTGCTTGAATTAAATACTTTTTACTGTTTTGTCTTGCTTTTCAAAGAAAATATCAATTACAAAACAACAATTTAAAAATATTTACTTAACACTGAACATTTTTTTAACATTCTAGCAGACATTATACCAACAAAGCACAATTTAACTTAAAATTAATAAGTTAGTAAAATAATTTTTTTTGGTAATTTTTGAGACCTTCTTCTTGAATCAGGCATGTATTTTTTACTGTACAAATAATTTCAGCCTTGCTGAGCAGAAGATGATTATTTTAAATAGGGATGCACGATAAATCGAAATGAAATCACAATCACGATTAGGCAGAAGCTGCAATTGTCATGCGTATCTTTCAGTGAAGCACGGTTCTGTGATCAGTAGTAAATCTCCATCCAAAGGCCAGAGGAACTCCAAATACACCCCACAGAAGAAACCTAGGAAATCTCTATAGTAGTTGCTGAATAAACAGAAGATTTAACTGCTTTCATTGATTCAACGTGACTAATAAACACACGACTGTGACAATATATGATTTATCTGAGTTTGTCTTATTAGCCGTTAATTTTCATTATAACAAAGTACACTGCCCGTCCAAAAAAAAGTCACGCACTCTAATATTTCGTTCGACCGCCTTTAGCTTTGATTATGGCACGCATTCGCCGTGGCATCATTTCGATAAGCTTCTGCAGTGTCACAACATTTATTCCCGTCCAGAGTTGCATTAATTTTTCGCCAAGATCTTGTATTGATGATGGTAGAGTCAGACTTCTGCACAAAGTCTTCTCCAGCACATCCCAAAGATTCTCAATGGGGTTAAGGTCTGACTCTGGACTCTGTATGTCAATCCATGTGTGAAAATGATGTCTCATGCTCCCTGAACCACTCTTTCACAATTTGAGCCTGACGAATCCTGGCATTGTCATCTTGGAATATGCCTGTGCCATCAGGGAAGAAAAAAATCATTGATGGAAAAACCTGGGGCCGTATGTATAAAGCCGCTCAGAGTAAAATTTTAGTCCTAAGTATGTCAAAATTCTAAGAATGACGGAATTTTACTCTTATTCCTAGACTTAAGAATAAGAGTGATTTATAAAGGTTCCTAAGTGTTAAGACTAGGTCTCAGCTCCTAAATTATTTAAGAGAGCTGGAGAGGTCTCCTAACCTAGTTAGGAGTGACAAGATGGCAGCAAAGAGGAGGAGACAAACACTTTCCAGCGAAAATATGACATATTGGACTTGGATATGATAACATGAAGTTGATAAAACGATACAAACTTGATTGTCAAGATCAAAAATCTTTTTTTTTTTTTTTTTTGTAACTGACATAGTAAGAAATTTAATAACCTCTTCCACTCAACAAGTCAATGCTCTAACTGCAGAAATGAAAGTAGTAATTACAAAGCAGGGTCTTACATATTATGACACTAACCCCACCAAACATAACAGTGGCCAAAAGTGATGTGGAGAGTTTTTTTTTTTTTTATATGACCCCCACATTTCACTTAAACCATCAAAATACCAAGGAAAAAAAACCCCACACAGACTAGTGTTGCGAACTGCTTTCAATTGAAATTAGCTAAAACTGGTAACTTAATGTTGCTAGATGACCTCATAAAGGTGAGTTCACTGATCTATATTTATATTTATTGGAGTGTCTAATTACACTAAGTGCAAATAGCCTGCCTTGTTGGTAGAGGCTATTTACACTAACTCCACCCACCAACGTGTGATTGGGCTAATCAAAATTACAAAAGACAGTCACCAGTTGTCAGTCCTAGTGGTGCAGATGATAAAATGTGTGTTCGAATCCGCCTTTTGGCAAAAAAAAAAAAAATTCTCCCTTTTCAAATTTCACATCACATCAGAAAAGCATTTATTTTCAATAAAAATGAAGGAAATAATCAAAAAGTTGAAAATAATGTATCGGGTAGGCTTAGGGTAGGTAGGGAGGGCTTTACTGTCCCAATAAGGTGGCATCCATTTAATAATTTGAATTAAAATTAAAATTTACACTCAATAACTTATTGCATACTGATTTATAATGTACTACAATACTGAGGTGCAGATAATTGCCACTATTTGCAGTAAGTAGTATAAATGGCAGAAAATCCTGCTATTTTAATATAGTGTAAATAGAATCTGTAGCTATTTGCACTTAGTGTAAATAGCATATCACTAAAAAATACTGCTATTTTCACTTAGTGTAAATAGCATCTATCGCTAAGAAAACATGCTATTTTCACTTGCAAATAGCCGCTGCTACCATTATAGATCAGTGAACTCACCTTTATAACATCATGGGAGAGTCTCGGAATGTAGATAAGGTTTGTCCAAGAAATTTATTTTGTTGCTAGGCTTTTGAAAAAAGTCTCTAAAGGGGTGAGGAAGTTACTAAATCTAGTGACAAAATCAGTAAATTGGCAATATTGGCACATTGACTACAGCATAAGTTATTAATATTTCACTGGTCCTCTTGTTTTTGCATGTGTTCATAATTTCTTTGTATGACAGCATGGCCAAAAATTATGGCCACGTTTCATTACATTATTATCACAAATAGAACAACTGACTCTAAGCAACTATGCAATATTCTTACAAAATCTTGTAATTTATTTATTTATTTTTTTAAATTAAGGGTGAAGATATCAAATTTCCTTAGCCAGACATCACTTTTGACCACTACTATATGGCATTTTACTGACTTTCTAACTAACCGCCAAACCATATTGCAAAAACAAGCCACTTTTATGAGGATTGAGGACCTTCCTGGAGTTTTTGGAGCCATTGATGGAACTCATGTTCACATCATTGCTCTAACTGTAAATAAGGAGACATACCAATAGAAAACAAAGCATCAGTAATAATTTGTGATAATTTTGCACAATGCAAAGCATTTTAAAAAAAATACATTTAAATATTAAAATATTTCAGTGTCTTAATTTTATTGTAGTGACATTAAATGATTGGTGTTGTGCTGCTGTGACTTTACATGAGCAGGCTCACTATTGGTTGATTCAGAGGTCGAGGTCAGCCATTTTGTGTTGACACCATTGTAGTCCTTAGTTCACAACACTTAAGTGTCACCTCAGTCAACACTTAAGAATCAGTCTTAGACTTTACTGAAAGTAGCTTTTAGCTTCTTTATAAAAAATCTCCTACTCTTAGAAAAGTCCTACTTTTTACTAAGTATTTTTTGACACAAGTCAAAGCTTAAGATTATACTTAAGAGCGTTTCTGAGAAGTTTTATACATACGGGCCCTGGTCATTCAGTATATTCAGGTAGTCGGCTGACCTCATTCTTTGGGCACATAACATAATCATCCATGCAGTAATTATCCAATGGGAGGATCTTACCTATTTGCTTAGTTAAATCCAGGTGGTGACTTTTTTTTTGGACGGGCAATGTATATAATGCAGTGTTAATCGACATAGCCTTTGTAACTGCTTATGAAATATGTTGCGTAAGGCAACATATTCTGTGTAAGAAGCCACATCATCTCACAGAAGGATTTATTTTAAACACTCGACTGACGTTATGAAGTGAGTTTGGAGTAAAAACATGTTATTAAATGTGGTATTTTCACATGGTTTCAGATGGAGCAGCATTTACTACACAGAGCCATAGTTCACTGAGAAGCTATGCAAACAGCTGTCATTACCACAAATGATTTCTTCGATTTCATAATCGTATGATTATATCGTCTGTGAAAAAAAAAAAAAAAAAAAAATATATATATATATATATATATATATATATATATATATATATATTTTTTTTTTTTTTTTTTTGCCGTAGCTTGTCAGTGAACTACGGCTCTGTGTAGTAAATGCTGCTCCATCTAAAACCAGGTGATGGAGATTTACTACTAATCACAGAACCGGCTTTACTGACAAGATGCGCATGACTATCGCATTCGATTAATCGTGCAGCCCAACTTTTAAAACAGAAAATATTTCAGATCCCACAGATCTATTACAGATACAAATCTATTACAGATTTGAACACTGTGTAAATGTTATAGTAAATGTCTTAATATAGCTGCTGTAATTATTATTATCATTATTATTGTCTAACTTTTTAATTTTATTTTACATAACAACAGTAAAATTACAATACTAACATTTATGAATGTTGATGGAGCTTTTATTTTGGTGGAAACCCGCAGGAAGATCTCAGTGCTGCTTTTTGTTGACAACAGCAGATTTATAAATGATTCTCATTACGAATTTGAGAAGATGTTTGCACGTATCACATTGTCACATTCAAGCCTTGTAAAAATGCATAAAAACGTTACTGAGCAGCTGACGTGTAATACTGTTTAAGTGCAGATTTTCCTCGCGCTTTGAACTTTGAACCCTGGTACCGTGAGCTCATGCAGTGCTGTTTGAATGCATGCAATTCATGCGTGTATTAGAAAACATAACATTCTGCAGTTTCTTTACTAGTTGTTTTTAAGGCCATTTCACAATTTCAATCATCACAGTAACCAGCAACCACCCCCTCCTCTTCTCATCAGAGACATGGGATGCAGCGCTAAACAGTCTCTCGCTGTCGGTGCTTGTGATGATTTTTTCAAAAGTTTTCACTCAGTTTTATATGCTTCCACACTGCCGAAATGTTTGCTGCATTAGCGCGCGCCTCTATTTGATCACGTCATTGTTCGGTACAATTTATTTGGTTGCTTATTCACTTTTTTTTGCTATTTTCAGCTGAATAATTTCAGTTGCATCCTTAATTGTGAATCAATGTGATATTGATTTTGTAAGTTAATATTGTGTTTTGCATTGTAATATTGTCTGGTTTTAATCTATTGCACCGAAATAGTTCCAAATCCACAGTGGAGCTGTTGTGTGCCTCTGATCAACAGTTTCATTCCTGAATAATTCATCATTTAAATCAATGATTTAATGAGCCATTTAATTAGTTTAATTAGTTACTAAGTTAATCAGCCATTTGAACCAGTGACTTGCTGTTTTAGTTTCATATTTAAAGTATTTTTTCATTTTGTAAAAAAAAATAAAAAAAATAATATTTAAAAAATTAAAATTAATAATATTAAAAAAAATATTAATAATAATAATAAAAATATAAATTAATATTAAATTAATACTATTAATAAAATTAATATTATTCAAAATATCATCTCAAATCTTTATTTATACAATTGTGATTGCAGTGTAAATGCCACTTCCGCAGTATAAGAATGGATTTTGTTGATACTGATTTGATTGGAAACTTATCGTTCTATTTTAATATATTGATTAAATGTAAATGAAATCAATGTAAGGTGGCAAATATTGGCAGCATTTTTGTCATTTCTCACACCCCTAAGAGATAGCACTATCAGTCTGGTGCAGAAAAGAGGAAAGAGACAAAAAAAGATGATGAAAGAAAGAAGCAAGATAGTTGAATGGTAGTTGAATTATGATGATACACATTTGTTGAAATAGTGGCTACTGCATCGTTTATTATCTGTGCTGTGATTTGAAGATGCTGTGCCAATGTCACTGTCACTTTTCTGTATATTGCAGCAAAGAACATGCATAGTGTTGTTATTATAGTACACTTCAGAATACTGTGACTAATTCTAAAAAGACGTATCATCTGTTTAGATTTTAGAACGAACATTAGCTTCTTTCCCATCAACTGGTTAAAATTTACAACACTTGCGTGTATGCTGTGTAAAACTTGTTGTGTTAAAACTTGGGTTTATATTTACTCAAGTTTTACTAGAACTTGAGTTTTACATTTACGTAGTTTTGCATTGGTCTGAACAAAACGGCAGATGGGCTGAATGAAGATGCAAATTCACTCTCTGACAGTAGGTGGCTCTTATAGATTTAGCGGAAATACAGCAGTTACCCAATTATCCCCGTATTTATGGTTACCCCTGTACACAGAGCAATGCTGCACAGCTTTCTGTATCTTTAAGATAAAAAAACCCCACAAAACAGTAGCCATGTTTTTACATATTAATCTGGACTAAAACATGCCAGTCCAAAAAAATATCTAGATAGTGTTTAAAAATGTTCTAATTCTTTTTTTTTTATTGTTCGTTATAGTTGTGTTCATTGCCACTTTAACCATTTTTGTAACATTTGTTTACTTTATACATTATTTTATTGTGTATTGTTTTATTGAATTAAAAGCTGCAGTCTCACATTTCTCTGCATACAGAGGATACATTTCTCTAAAAGCAATGGTTAAAATCTTATGTTAGTTTACTTCAGAAATAAATATGTCTTCAAAGATAAATATAAGCCACCTTTATTTATATAGCGCTTTTAACAATACAGATTGTGTCAAAGCAGCTTCACAGTATTCAATAGGAAAAATAGTGTGTAATAATGCAAACTCTCAATTTCCAGTTAAAGTCAGTTCATCATTAATTCAGTGATTTCATCGTCTGGCTCAGTTCAGTTCAAATATACTGAGTAAGACTTTGCAATAAGGTGAAAAGGGACCCATTTAGAAAATTTGCTTAAGGCCCCCAAAATGCTAGGGCCTCCACTGGATGTTATTACTGTTACTTCTTGTTCATTTGATTGTAAATATGATATTATGGGATGTATAACTCTGTAATGGTTTGATTCACAGTAATTTAGAACTTGGCCAAAAATATAATGTACTGCTTCTCATTGGAATTTTGCAAAACTTCTATTCCAGAATGTTTAAGAGTTGAAAGAGTTTGTTGTTTTTCTGTTCAGTGTTGTCTGCTAAGCCTCAGTCTCCTAAACTGCCCAATCGTCACTCTCGTTTGAGTTCGTTTGTGGAGGTGACCGCTGACGGCCTGACCAGCGAAACGAAGAAAACAGGCAAACGCACTGGACACCTAGAGCTGCAGTGGAATGAAGACCTCACCCTGTAAGGCATTATGTGACTGAGATTATATACAGTGTATAATGGTTACTTATTTAATTTCAAATGACCTAAAACTACTGAATCATTAATCAGTAACCAAGTAAAAACAGTCAATAAAACAATCTCTTAAAATCTTTTTAAAAAAAAGCAATGTCAGTTCTGGGTGACTTTATTAAATGACCACATTTATTCACATACTGTATGTTCACATTTTTGTTATTTTTTTGTACAGGAACGTGACTCCTCAGAGTCGTTTGGATCTGAAGTTGTGGAGTTGTCACACTTTGAGGAAGGAACTTCTGGGCAGTGCCACCATTGACTTACTGGACACTCTACGAACGCATGATGGCAAGAGTAAGTTCATCACAAACAGACGCGCACACACACACACACACACACAGTGGCATGCGAAAGTTTGGGAACCCCTTGCAGAATCTCTGAAAAATTTGAACAAAATAAGAGAGATTGTACAAAATGCATGATTTTTTTTATTTAGTACTGTCCTGAGTAAGATATTTTACATAAAAGATGTTTGCATATAGTCCACAAGACAATAAAAAAAGCTGAAATTATTAAAATAATCCCCTTCAAAAGTTTGTGAACCCTTGGTTCTTAATACTGTGTGTGGTTACTGGATGATCCACGACTGTTTTTTGTTTTGTGATGGTTGTTCATGACCCTTGTTTGTTCTGAACAGTTAAACTGAGGTCTTTTCTTCAGAAAAAATCCTGTGGATTCTTCAGTTTTCCAGCATCTTTTGCGTATTTGAACCCTTTCCAGCAGTGACTGTATGATTTTGAGATCCATCTTTTCACACGGAGGACAACTGAGGGACTCAAACACAACTATTAAAAAAGATTCAATCCTTCACTGATGCTCCAGAAGGAAACACGATGCATTAAGAGCCGGGGGGTGAAAACTTTTTGAATTTGAAGATCAAATTAAATTGTACTTAATTTGTCTTCCGGGAAACATGCAGGTATCTTCTGTTGCTTCCGAAGGGCAGCACTGAAAGGAAAAAAAAAGATATTTCAACAAAATAAGAAAAATTTGGACATCTTCATCCTGTTCAAAAGTTTTCAACCCCCAACTCTTAATGCATCTTGTTTCCTTCAGGAGCATCAGTGAACGTTTGAACCTTTTTTTAATAGTTGTGTTTGAGTCCCTCAATTGTTCTCAGCGTGAAAAGATGGATCTCAAAATCATACAGTCACTGCTGGAAAGGATTGAAATATGCAAAAGATGCTGGAAAACTGAAGAATCTGCAGGACATGGAGGATTTTTCTGAAGAACAGTGCTCAGTTTTACTGTTCAGAACAAACAAGGGACTTTTAATCCAATTACAATTCATGGCAAAATGAATACCATCAGAGATGCAGGTATATGATTTTTGGGTAGCGTACTGTGAGTGTATATTAGCTCCTTTTGTTGTTTGAAAACAAGGCTGTGCAAAGGTCTTGATCACAACTAACAACTTTCAAAAACGTTTTTAGGGTTTTGTTTACTAAGTTTTTTATGTAAGAAGTGTCATCATCAGCTAATGAGCTGGCATGTTATTAAACAACATTACAATCCACTGAACACACTGTACTTCTGTCACTCACAGCCTCGTTTTCATTCCTGTCGAACACTAAAGATGGCGCTACTCTGACTAAACTCTGTTAATTATTTGAATGTTTAACAACAAACATCATTCACAAAAATCAACAAGTAGTTTTTCCCAGCCCTAATATGAAGGTTCAAATCTGTGCTGATCACCTCAGACAGTTCATAACATAACTTTTTTTTATGTTTTATACTAGAAGGGGAAAAGGCTCTGACTGAAAACATGTGACCTCCTGTAATTAATTCTCACGCAGTGCTGGGTCTTTTGACGAAGTCTGTACAAACTTACCACATGTTCCTTTCAGCTCAGTGCAGTGTTTTTCCTGAAAGGTTTTGAGGTTTGACTTTGAGCTGCGTCACTCCACAATGTTAGTCTTAGTTTTTTTTTGGTCAAGTTGTTTCCGAGTCAGCTGTCTCCTTCACATTGTTTAGAAAATTCTTGAACTTTTACCATCAGACAGTTTTTTTTTTTTACAAGACAGGATGTGTGTAATGTCCTTTTTGTTCCATGGAAGAAATTCAAACAGGAAATGAGGGTAAATTGTGACAGATTTTTAATTGAACTGATTCTTTAACGCTTCCCTAAGAAGATAAAGACATAGTGTTTTAATGTTTGCTGTTCTTATATAAGTTTTCCGACAGCAGTTATTAATTAAGTCAGTGCATGTTCTAATATGGGATAGATTGAAATGAACAGCTGAGCTCTCCCTCAAACCCTTTTAAACCAGTTTCACTTCTACCCTGCTATTTTAAAATACTACTGAGTGTGTTGCCAAAACCAAGAATCAGTCAAATGAAATGTCATGAATGTAAATGAAATGTAGGTTTTAACAAACTGAGAAGCGAATGTGTTTGCTGGCACTAGAGCTCTCTCTCTCTCTCTCTCTCTCTGTTTCTCTTTGACTGGCAGTGGAGAACGTTCAGCTCAGTCTGGTTCTACAGACAGAGAACAAAGGCTCGGTTGTAGCAGGAGGTGAGCTCAACGTCTGTCTGGATGGCCTGGTTGTTGATCTAGGATCTCTGCCCAACGGCAGCGCTGCCCCAGACAGTAAGTCCTGTTCACAGACACACATGCACACTTCATAGAAAACGCTCGGAGAACACACAGAACACACGAACAAATGCACATTCATGAGTGCGCAAAGCCTTGGCTGTGACTCCACCTAAACTAAACGCAGGAATCGCGGCGGTTGTGGTGAGAGGGGCAGGAATGGAAAGAGTCGAATTTGACCAGAGGAGGCCCAGCGAAAGCTCACAAGAGAGCTTTTCTCCTCTGTGTACTCACAACTGACAAACACAACCCAGTAGGTCACTGGGTTTTCTGACCACTCACAAACCTGATCTGTTTAGACTCATTTTGCTTGGAAATAAGTTGCTCTGGGAAGCAGCCATGTGTCAGTTAGTGCACGGCTACTAGATTGAGTCTGTTACTGCCGGCTAGTTACATGTAACGGAAGTGCGTAATTTAATCACAAAATAAATGTAAATGTTACAGTTACTGAGAAAAAATGTTTTATTAAATTACAGTTACTTAGGAAAATGTTAATGATTACAGAGGGGGTTACATCTGATTATTTTCACACACATACACAGATATGATTGATTTTTTCCCGAATTGCATTGACAGCTCTAAAATATGAGATACCAGTGTTTCAGGAGTATAGGACACATGCTTATTTAATAACTGTTTTATTTCCTGTTTAGGTTTATGTATATGCTTTATTTTTTAAGATTGCCTGTTTTTCCAAGGCATTGTTAGATGCCAGTGTTTCCCGCCATAGCTATGCAAAGATTTGATTTCAAAACAGTATCATAACTATTAAACTATTTCTTGTTATGAAGTTAAATCTGTATTTAACCTCAAAATGATCTCAAAGTAAGAAGAGGTGCTAAAGTCTGATTTTGTGGTGGCTGTGCTTTAAAATTAAATTATTATGATCTTAATTCAAGTGATGAAGGATTGTGAAAGTCTGACAGTAATCAGTGTTGAGTATTACTATAAAGTTAACCCTGTCTGCTTTACATGTTTCCAAATGACTAACAGTTGAAAACATTGGTTAGAAATTTAGAAAAGTAATCAAAAAGCAATCAAAGGTAATCAGTTACATCACTTTAACAAAGTAATTGAAGTAGTTACATTTTAAATAGGGTAACATCTGTAACCTATTACATTTCCAAAGTAACCTTCCCAACACTGGTTACTGGAGAAAGACTGAGTTTAGTTTGTGAACGACCGTCTCTAGCTGGTAAAGCATGTGACATCAACACTGCAGTCAATATAACAATTTAATGTTCATTTAAAGCCATGAGAAGAGAAGTCTCTGAACCGCTGAAATTCAAGGGACACATTTTCAGAAGTGTTTTATATTTTCCATGGATGGGATGGTTGAGATGTTGCCTGCAATATGTTCCCATGGCTAAACCCCAACCTGCCAGAAAATGTTCGAAATGTTATATACCTAACCCTATATAACTAAATAATGGGGTTTCCATTGTAGATTATCTTACTTGTTATACAGCTACCCGTCAAATAAATATATATGTCAGCATGCAATATTGATTTGAATTAAAATATGGTGTGACTGCTCAAAAACATTAATTCCTAAATAGATATTTATGCATTCATGATAAATGTAAATACTGTTTAAACTTTTGAATTTACTGAAGATGTGTACACTCACACTCAAGGTTTAAGGAAGATGTGCATTAATACTACATTTCGACACAATTTTATACAGGGCAAGGGGTGTAAAAATGTATCTGAAAATTCAATACATTGATTCCATGATTTAATAATTGATTATGATGACTGTAATAATAGCCAGTGTGTTACAGACAGTTTCAGATTACACTGGTGGCGTTCTTGCAGCAGACGCAGAGAATGCACAATTGAGCGGACTAATGCACTTTAATTGAAGACACTGCCAGCTGTGTTTGTTTGTTCTGACGCCCCGTCTCTAATGCTTACTCCAATATAGCATAGCCTTCCTTGCCATTTTGCTTAATTATTGCTTGATCATTTTAGAATGCTCTAATCTGATTGGATTACACTCAGTAACTGCACAGTATCACTTTGCCAAATGATTTCAGTTAAAGAATTACCACAGAGAAAAAAATAACAAAGACAATAAATATCACTAACAGTAGGATGACTGATTATCTATCAAAGCATGCTCTTTCACTCACTCACACAAACACACACACACACACACACACCCACACACACACGCAGACACACACGCAGACTATTGTGCACACAGAAATTCATGCAACAAAGACTTGTCAGTGCTGCCCCTCGACTTCAATAAAATGTCTTTGCTTCTGAAGAGGTGCATGATATTTTTTAGTAGTGAGGTGGTAGTGTTGGTATTTTGAAGTAGTCTTCCCCTCGTGGCCACATTACCACCCCAGTTGTGCTTTATTTCTCAATGATTTATCAGCCTGTTGTCAATAATTCCTTGCATAAACACACAGTTCCCTACACCAATATCAGTTCCCTTGGTAAATGTGAACAAAACAGGCTATGGAAAATTTTCTTTGCTTTTTATTCTCTTGGTTTTTCATTCAAAATATTCACAAGAGTTTAACCTTTAAGAATATTTGTTTGTCTTACAATTCATTTACTTTTCATAAAACAAGTTGTTGTTTTTTTTCCCCAAATATAAATATATATCAGCACCCTCCCCCCTGCATTTGAACTTTTGTGAATCTGCTGGAATCTCTTTTGTGCATAAGTACAAATAAACCATGCAAGCATTATTGTGTGAAACTCGTTGTTCATTCAAGTCGAGGACGCTGTGTGTGGTGTCAGTGAAGACTTGTCCTCTTCCAGGCTGATTCTTAACATCTCCAATAGATTTTAACTCCCTAATTATTGCTCTGATAATGGAAATTCAACAATTTGGCTATTTTTTTTTTTTTTTTTTTTTTTTTTTTTAAGCCATTTCCTGATTTGTGTAGCTCTCCAACACAATGGAAGAGGAATTTGGTCTGTATGTCACCTCACATTTATACCCCAATGAAAGAAGAAGTCATGTCTCACCACTGAAGTACTCATAATCACCCAAAAAAAACATATTGTGCAAAATTAATGGGAAATGTATTTCAGTTAGGATTTTTTAGTCATGCCTGTAATTGTGGTACTCATTTTGGAGAAAAAAAAAATCACTCCAATAAAGGTCAGATTTTTCTGAATATTTTGAACAAAAGATCAAGTACATAAGCAGCAAAGACAATGTTCACTAATACAGCCTGGAAAATAACAGCATTTTTCTGTTTAGAGATCATTTGTAAACGTGATTGTGCTTCAGAGTCGTCTCTCAGAGGTGTCCTTTGCATTGCATTGCGTCCGTAGCAGTCGTGTTGTGTCTTTAGTTTACGGACGTTTCTAATTCTGACACGTTTGCAGAGCTGTTCCAGCCACATTCTGTCTCAAATAAAAATATTGTCAATATGGATAGATGCTAAAATGAAAACAGCTCTCAATAATAGCAGTTTGATTAAAAGACGGAAAGATTTTACTGTTATTTATTGGGTTTCATGTGCAAAGATTGTTATATATGGGAGAAAAAACTAGCTGAGAAAATATATGACCAATGTTGCATAGCTACTAGGGCTGCAAAACGATTAATCGCGATTAATCGTGATTAATCACATTCAAAATAACAGTTTGTTTACATATTATATGTGTGTGTACTGTGTATATTTATTATTTATATATAAATACACACACATACATACATGTATATATTAAGGAAAAATATTTATACATAAAATATTTGTTTATATATAATATAAATTATATACAAGTATAAATATATATATACATGGGCCAAAGACGTAAAGATGTCCGCATCAAAAGAAATTTCCAAAAATGATTTTATGTCCATAGAAAGCACATTAAATGTAAGTAAAGTGTCTACTTTTAAGGTTTTAAATATGTTTTTGGAGAATAAAATGTCAAAATTTGGTTGAAATAAAGTTGACAAATAGGCAAAACCTAGGATAGTGGCAAATTTTAAAAATGTAAAATTACAGCTATTTAGTATCTGGGGTGATTAATCTTTTAATATGTAATAAATTGATTTTTGTAGTGAATATGCCTGACAAGACTGTTACACTGAATGACATTTTAGTGAGTGTCTTCTGTAAATCAGGGAAAAATGTATGATATTTATTTTGTGCTCAGAAAAACAAAAACAAAATTGTAATTGAATTAAACAGAAAACTTTTTAATTTTTTGGGGGAAAAACAACAACAATTAAAGCAGTATTACACTTATTGTTTTTATGCTTAAACCCTTTTTCGTCTTTGACCCACATAAAAATATTTTTTAAAATATATACATATACGTGTGTGCATTTTTATATATATATATATATATATATATATATATATATATATATATATATATATATAAATTATGTATTTATGTAAATAAATATATATATATATATATATATATATACATAAATATACACAGTACACACACATATAGTATGTACACACAAACTGTTATTTTGAATGCGATTAATCACGATTAATCGTTTTGCCGCCCTTATAACTACAGATATCAACAAATTAATTGATGAGCAAATAATTCAGTCCTGCATTTAATATGCTACTCATACAGTTTTAGTCATTCTGAAATTTCTGTGACTTTGGTCGAATGCATTCGTTGCATTTATTTGAAATTTTCTTTCGTAAACACAAGTTTGAAATATAGACGTGTTTGGAGCTGCTTAAACCATGAATGAGGTTGTAATAAACACCAATACAAGCTCTGAGTGTAAATGCTTCTTATGCGTGTGTCTATGAAGGACTTGACTGTTCTTCTGGAGATGAATAATCTGTTGCTTATGATTTTGTTGTGTTTGTTTTTTCAGTGATTTGTCTGACTTTATCTTTCAGTTACTCATTGTACACACACATATTGGCCCTTTGTGAAATGTCTTTTACAACATACCAGAACAACAACTGGCTTTGTGATGGCCTCTCAAATTCTGGTTTCAGCCACGTTCAGTATACAGATCTGGAGTGTGTTTTCTCTCAGTGTTTGACCTTCAGCGGTGGATAAAGGTTGAGTGTGTGTAGGTCTGTTAGGGTCCTCTGTTCGCTCTGAAGTCGCTCTTGTTGGTTTAATGTTTTCCCTCATTTCCCCTGGCAGTTTTTTTTCTGAAGCACACGCTGCACTACATAAACAGCTCTTTGTGTACAGACCTGGGGAAAGACAGAGTGGCACACACATTCAGTAAACAGAAACATTTGCTCAAACTTACTAAGCCTCAATCTTTCTTACAGTAACTTGTGATTTTTGTAATAAAAGGTTTAATGCCGCTCCATTTGTTTTACAAGTTCAAGCCTTTTATTAACAGACACTTTCATGTTAAACTACTTAAAACAGAAGGAAATGCAAACACATGATTCATTAAGAGCAACAACACAAGCAGCAAAATGTATTTAATTCAATTTCAGATGCATGTTAGTATTAAAGCCATTGTTGTCCAAGAATTTTCGCCTCATGGGAGTCCAAACAACTTTCAGAAAAGGAGAAATTTAGTGTAATTTTCATTCTAATTTTTTTTTTTTTCCATATACTGAACAACAAATTTGTGTGAGAAACAGCAAAAAAAAGAGAGGCCAGGTTTGACACAATTATTTTCAAATTTCATTGTTTCTATTGTGTCTTGTGCTCTTATTCAAATCACACAAGTCTGAGAGCTAACTAGGAGGTAAAGATTTTCTGTGAATTACTTGGCTTTTTATTATAAGTATTGTATGACTTGGTCAGGCTTGAACTATAGCGCACACAGAGTCATATGGACATTTATATGGAAGAAAACATCTCGTAAGCATCAGGTTTTTGTGCTCTAGGGAAGAAAGGAAGTCACTCATGTTTGGATCAACATGAGGGTGTCTTTCTTACACCCTTAGAAGGAAATGAAAATGAACTCTCTTAAATGTGACCCTGGAGCACAAAAGCAGTCTTAAGTCGCTGGGGTATATTTGAAGCAATAGCCAAAAATACATTGTATGGGTCAAAATTAACGATTTTTCTTTTATGCCAAAAATCATTAGGACATTAAGTAAAGATCATGTTCCATGAAGATATTTTGTACATTTCTTACCATAAATATATCAAAACTTAATTTTTGATTAGTAATATGCATTGCTAAGAACTTCATTTGGACAACTTTAAAGCTGATTTTCTCAATATTTAGATTTTTTTGCACCCTCAGATTCCAGATTTTCAAATAGTTGTATCTCAGCCAAATATTGTCTGATCCTAACAAACCATACATCAATGGAAAGATTATTTATTCAGCTTTCAGATGATGTATAAATCTCAATTTTGAAAAATTGACACTTAAGACTGGTTTTGTGGTCCGGGGTCACAAATATTAAACTAATAGATGTTAGACAGTAACATGAAATAGATTACATGGACATCTACTGGCGTAAATGCAGAAAACTGGATATAACCAGAATTAAACCAGAACTGAGCTCATAAATGCATGGGCATAATAGTATGTTTGTCAGCTCGCTCTCAATATATTCTATAATATTGTGTCACTCAACACACAACACATGCAGATCACTACTACTTCATGCTTTACAACAAGGATGTTTTCTGAGTAATACTTTGACCAGCACTTTCCAATTTGTGCTTTGGTGTCTCTGTACCTTTTGGAGCATAATACAGCATTAGATGTTTTTTGTGCTTTTGTAAACAAATATGTGAAATTATCAATCATGCAGTCATGAAAAGTTGGTCATTTTAAATGCATCACTGGTTTTTCCTCTGTAACGCATGGTCACTGAGTAGGAATGACAAGCTTTCCTGCATGATGTATGTGAATCAGTCCTAATGATGATTGTGTGTATTTGTTGTCTGTGCAGAGAGAGTTCACTCGAGCAGGTCTAATCTGCACAGAGCTCATAGTGAGGAGAGCCCGAGCACCAGCAGCCCCCGTGCACGGTCAGCACAAATATCTCTATTTCTCCCATTGTTTATCACTGAGTATTCATAATCTAGTTTCTGCTTCTCCTGTTTCATGTCTTCTGTTGTTCTGTCTCTCTAATGTCCTGGTAAACACAGCCTTGTTTTCTGTGCATGATATCCTAAATGGGCTGAAGAATCACAAGTTGGTGTTAGGGGTTAGTGGTATGATCACTATTTTTGAGTAATCCAGTGAATTGAATACACTGCAATTTTTGGTTATTTTCTCCGCCTATGTGGAACCAGAACCAGATTGTAGCTGTTGAAAAACAGTGTTAAATAATTAAATTAATAAATGAAGAAAAAAGTAGAGCATATCAGCTTCTTTGGTGCATACGGTTACTGTGTATGGACCGTCGCACACACAATTATTTATTATGACTGAATTGTGCTGAGAGAACGTGTGGGTTTGTGGGCAAATTAAAAAACAAAATGTACTTGTAAGAAATTCTGTTGCTTAATTGTAAAATTAAAAGGATAAATGGTCAGTTCTATCAAACCAGGAGTTTCCAAACCCACAAGTGTGCTCCAAATAATCATGACTGCAAGCAAATGTTTTTCATAAGCAAATTTTGATCATAAACTTTATCTAGTCAGTCTAGGCCTGATTTACTAAGATCCCAAATAATAGAATTTGCTTGGACAATCTAGCAAATTGTGTGCACCCTCCGTGGGAGTGTTACAGGATGTTTACTAAAAATACTTGCCCCATGTCCAGATAGGTTGGACATACCCATAATTAAACATATTCACTGTGTGTGGGTTTACAGAGGCATGACTGGAAATACACAGAAATAACCATCACGCATATGTACAATAACAACGCTGTGTCTGATATGAATCTCTCATACATTTCCAGAAGTTTAGCTCATTCTGTGGGTTCTTGTGGAGATTCTCCAGCGGACATCGGAGGAGCTGTTCTCACGAATGGAGAACTGAATGGAGAAGCGGCGGATGACGCATGCCGCCGCAGCTCAAAGACGGTCATCAACAGCCTGAGCAATGCTGGTCAGACACACACACACACACACACACACACACACACACACACACACACACACTTTACAAACATACAAACTCACTCAGGCTGCTATGGATTATGATCATAACATAATGTGATAGAGATGAGCACACATCACCTTGTATAATCAGTGTGTTCATTCTAATGCTGTCAAACGATTAATCGCGATTAATCGCTTCCAAAATAAAAGTTTTTGTTTACATAATATATGCATGTGTACTGTGTATATTTATTATGTATATATAAATAAACACATGCATGTATATATTTAAGAAAAATGTTGTTTATATATTAAATATATTTATATATAATATAAAATATAAGAACTAGTGCTGTCAAACGATTAATCGCATCCAAAATAAAAGTTTTTGTTTACATAATATATGTGTGTGTACTGTGTATATTTAAATATATTTATAATATTATTTATATGAATATAAATACATACATGTAAATACTTGTAAATATTTTCAAAGTATATGCTGTATGTGTTTGTTTTTATATATACATAATAAATTAATAAATAAATAAATATATATATATATATATATATATATACACATAATAAATATACACAGTACACACATTGTATGTAAACAAACTTTTATTTTGGATGCGATTAATTACAATTAACCGTTTGACAGCACTAATAAGAATATAAACATATAAATGTAAATACATGTAAATATTTTCAAAATATTTACTGTATGTGTGTGTATTTATATATACATAATAAATATACACGGTACACATTCATATATTATGTAAACAAAAAAATTATTTTGGATGCGATTAATCGTGATTAATCATTTGACAGCACTAGTTAATTTACAAAGGTGCTTTTATTTTGACAAAACATGTAAGGACAGTAAGAATTGTTGTGCTTTTAATAATAAGCGCATCCCACCCTTTATTTCCTCATTCATGCATGCTTCTTTATGCCTCTGATGTGCCAGCATCAGCTTTAAAAATTCCTGTCCGCAATATAAAACATAATAGCAAAATCTCAGTTGATTGACACCTAAATGGATAGTTTAACCAAAAATTTAAATTATGTAATTATTTACTCTTTTGTATGACGTTCCAAACCCATACGACTTTGGTTAATCTTCAAAACACAAATGAAGATTTTTCTTAGAAGTTTCTGAGAGGTCGCTACTGCAAAAAAAATAATTTGTCAAAGTTTTAAATAAGACGAAGGTTATTGGTGTGTGTTTTACAAGAAAATACTACTTCAGTTTCACATTCAATTCAATGTGTTGCTTGCCATTTCTTTGTAATTATTTGTGAAATTTACTAGCAATTTCTGAATGAAAATTATTTCTACACCATTTTTTTTTTTTCAGTGATGCATCGCATTTGGCAAACACGGAAGCTCAAATAATGCCTCTAATAACCTATATTTGGATCTTTTATGTTTTGGTTACCTTAACTTTTAATGGAGGGACAGAAACCTCTCAGTTTCGTTTAAAATATCCTAATTTGTGTTTCGCAGTCTTAGGGGTTTGGAATGAAATGAGTGGAAGTAAGTGATGACATAATTAGGGCTGTCAGTCGATTTAAAGTTTTAATCTAATTAATTACCTGATGTGTCGATTAATTAATCTAATTAATCGCAAAATAAATTTTACTGTGAAAATACCCACAAAATATTATTTAAAGCTATTTTTGTGTTAAATGAGAAAGTATCAAGTAGACATTACAAATTGTAGCTTTAGAAAGAAATATTTTATTTGATTTAACATAACATTTATTATACATAAACATTTAGGCTACAACGGCCTAACATAAGCAATGGAACATAAAAGAAGATAATTTGAGAAACATCTCAGTATTTTTTGTTCATACAGTGAAAGTCATTGGTAACCAAAACAGCTTTGTTACCAACAGTCTTCAAAATACCTGCTTTTATGTTCCACAAAAGAAAGATTTGAAACGACATGAGGGTGAGTAAATGATGACAGAATTAAAAAAATTTTTTTGGATGAACTATCCCTTTAATGTTTTTATAGTGATAGTGATATGGTACTTTAAATAAGGAACTAAAAGTAAATGTCTTTACAAGTCATTCATTCGATTCGTTCAAACGGCTGATTCATTCAGGAATGAAGTAAATGGCTGTGTTTATGAATGGGTCTTTGAATCATTGATTCACACGATTCGTTCAAAACACGGATTCATTCAGAAACTAAACTGTGTTGCTCAACTGTGTTGCACAACAATTCTGCTGTGGCTTAACAGGTAATATGTTCTCTGCTAAATTGAGCAAAAACATAATATTGTGTTTAAAATATAAAACATATATTAGACATAATATATAAATATCGTCCTACTTAGGCCCTAGTAAATACTCTGCTTTGGTATTAGGGCTGCAGGATTAATCGAAATTAAATCGCAAAGGCGATAAATCACAATTAGGCAGAATCTACGATTGTCATGCGTATCTCTCAGTGAAGCACGGTTCTGTGATCAGTAGTAAATCTCCATCCGAAGGCCAGAGAAACTCCAAACACACCCCACAGAAGAAACCTAGAAAAATCCCTATAGCGGTTGCTGAATAAACAGAAGATTTAACTGCTTTCATTGATTCAACGTGACTAATAAACACACGACTACGACAATATATGATTTATCTGAGTTCATCTTATTATAATAAATTATAATAAATTAAATCGTCTGCGATAATGAACGCGATATTGCGTAGCTTGCCAGTGAACTACGGCTCTGTGTAGTAAATGCTGCTCCATCTGAAAGCACGTGATGGAAATTTACTACTGATCACAGAACCGGATTTACTGACTAGATGCGCATGACTATCGCATTCGATTAATCGTGCAGCCCTATTTGGTATGATGGTGTTCAATTGAATGTTTTGTTGGTCTTTGCTCAGGTAAAGGTGAGACGGCTGCTAATGGCTCACCCTCCCTGAGCTCAACCCCCTCTGCTGAGATGGACAGTTCTGCCCCGCCACCAGCCACAGAGACCCCGTCCTCCACCGACCAGAGCAGTACAGCCACAGAGACACAGACCAGCGATGCACTGCCTGCTGGGTATGGCACAGAGCTGCGGCTGAATTCAAACATCAACACATGCCGTATCGGTTTGCTCAGTGTTTTTTATCTCTTGTAGTTGGGAACAGCGAATTCTCCCTCATGGACGAGTCTACTATGTGGATCATAACACAAAGACCACCACATGGGAGAGACCCCTCCCACCAGGGTGTGTATCTGTCTTTATCACATGTTTGTGTTTATAATGTTTAAGGAAGGAGTTACTAGATCAGTCCATCCCTAACAATTTGCACATTAACTTCAAATCTTATTTCAACACCCTAAAAGGTGAAATTATTTCAGATTAGGGTTGTGTGATTTGTATCGGTTATGATAATATCGTAATTGTTGTTTTAACAATGTGGAAGCTTACTTTATCGAGTAGGTCACTCAGTTTGCAAAAAACAAACAAAACCTGCCTTGAGATGCACGCTTTTACTGAGGGATATAGAATATCAGCAAGTGTGATACTGACCATTGAAAATGGGTTATATGCAGTAATTGATTTATCTAAATGTAAATGTTTAATATGAGTCCACACACACACACACACACCTTTACGATCACATATCTTAAAAAAATGTAATCTAACACTAAGAGGGAGTGATTCTCTTTGGAAGTCAGTTGTGCCTTTTGACATGTGTGTGTTCCTGTGACCTGTTTCATCAAACCCGAACAATCAGTGAAGTTTCAAGATGAACTTTGCTGTAAAAACCATGTGATAAAATTTGGTGTCCATTCCTGTTTGGACCCCGATGATTGCCCCTTGCAGTTATATTGCTCATTGAATTTTATTTATGATTAAATGTAAGAATTTGGCATAAAAGATAATACATACATCTAATAAGGTTAATCAAACTGATATTTCTTGGTCTGTTTGTAATCTTTTCTGTTCCTTTGCTAGAAAATGCTTGATACAATTTTTCATGTTAATTGTGTACGATCAACCCCCACAATGTATATAATCTATGCGATTGGTCAGATTTGACCATTTCGCTAAAATGAATTAATATTTTGTGAAGGTGTACTTAGTACCATAGAACTTTTACACTCTTCATCAGACAGAAATGACGTTTGAGGTAATCAGGCATAGGTGTTTGATTTATTTCTTTTGAGGATTTTTATCGAAAGGGTGAAATACAGTTTTATTACGTTTAAATCTTTATTCTTTTTGCCATCTTTTGGAAGCTTGAGCATTCAGTTGCAGTAGCTTGAGTTGGTATGCAGATGTAAATTTATTTTCATGAACAAAAAACTTTTTTTTTTTTTATAGGTGAAATTTAAATGTTAGGTAAATTGGTAGCGGTACTAGTGTGACCTCTAACAAAATTTAGTTGCACTGGCAGGAGAAAAGGTCACAAAATGCAACCATGTAGTCACCGTATGGAGCTCTGTATTCACACAGAATGAAGGCTCGTGAGGCATTTTTTTTAAAACCCGAACTACTTTTAGTCTAATGGCACAAGATGCTGAAAAAACATTAAAACATGGCAAAAGATCAAAGACACTGTCTGTTGCGAGATTGCATTTGAAAAACCAAAAAGTTGTGCCGTACAAGAACAGCCTCTGGGAGTGTTTATAGTTTACTTTTGTGCATGGCCACTTATACACGTATCTGGGGCTGGTGTTAATCCATGATTGGTGTCTGTTGTAGCTGGGAGAAGCGCGTGGATCAGCGTGGCAGGTTCTACTATGTGGATCACAACACCAGAACCACCACGTGGCAGCGGCCCACAGCGGAGTCTGTGCGCAACTATGAGCAGTGGCAGTCTCAGCGCAGCCAGCTGCAGGGAGCCATGCAGCAGTTCAACCAGAGATACCTCTACCAGGTCAACATGCTTCATTCTCCTCATCACGCATGTCTTTTACTTCTCTTTCACACTAAAGGGCTAACAACATAACAGAACTGTGAACTAAGCTCTGATTTAGAGGTTGCATTACAAATAATCAGCATCCATCACTGATTGGGATGTAAATGTTAGTGCTGTATTTCATGCCAATCAGTTCTTTACACCTTCTCTTTGGGGAGAAGTCTCTTTTTTTTGTGAATTATTATTAAAATCTAAAATAACTGAATTTTCAGCATCATAACTCCAGCCTTCGGTGTCACATGATCCTTTAGAAATGATTCTAATATGCTGTAAACAACTGTTTTCAACATTGATAATAATCAGAAATGTTTACTGACCAGCACTCAGGAAACATTTCTGATTATTATCTATGTTGAAAACAGTTGTGCTGCCCAATATTTTTCTGGAAATGGTGACTTTTTCAGGATTCCTTGATTATTAACCTCCTGGGTTCAACGGTGGCGCTGGGGACGCCACTTGCATTTTTAATGATAACAGCGAAAAGAACTTAAAATGCTCCGTTATTTTTGATCGTACATATAAGAGTAATACAGCATTTAAATCTGTAAAGGGTCTACTTTTGTGTACACTCACAATATCAACAAAACATTGTGCTTTTGTAAAATAAAGAAAAGAAACAGGGTGCACGTTCAGTCTCTGCGCATATCTGTTTGAAACGCGTCAGTAAAATGAACTGAAACTCAGCGAATACTCGACACACAGACATGAGAATTGTATCTATAGAAAGCTTGACATGTCTACTTTTAAATGAAGTCATGTCGAAAACAAATATTTTCTGATAAATTAATCTGTATGAAACCAACGCGATGTCCAGTCCTTCCCGTCTGACTTTATTATCTCTAATTAGATCACACCCACGCGCTGAGCGCACTATTGATATTACAATAGTCCATGAGAGACGCGCGCCATGTAAACGCCCACATCACAGCAAACAAAGCAGCAAGACTTTTCTTCAAGTTCATCTCGCTACTGTTCGTTTCTGGAAGCAGATACGCTGAGAGGAATAAGACAGAATTTACTGCAGAAGAAGAGGAAGTTCAAAAGAGCAGCATTTATTTGAAATAGAAACATTGTAACATTATAAATGTTTACTGTCACTTCAATTTAACACATCCTTGAAATGTACTATGTCAGTGTATCACAGTTTCCAGGAAAAAAAAACAAAAACATGAATGACACAGCACAACAGTTTTAATGTTGATGATAAGAAATGTTTCTTGTGCACCTATTAGAATGACTTCTGAAGGATCATGTGAAGACTGGAGTAATGTTTGCTGGAAATTAAGTTTAACGGGAATAATAAACAATCTAAACCCATGTTCCTATACTGTAGGTAGTTTAAGATTAGTGGGTGGTTTATAAAGTAACGTAGCTACAATGTATGGTGCAGTACTGACAATGAGTGACTTGGCAAAACAGACCACAATAGAAATTAACAAGGATTTAAATAAAGTCATAGATGACAATGAAACTGATCAAATTATTAATACAGTCATAAACATGTTATTTTCTTGTGCTTATAACCATAGGCAGAGTGTGTCACGGGTCTGAAATTAACGGGGGCTTGAATTAAATCTATTACACGAATTTACGAAGAAAGTGTAAATGAAATGGAAAATGTCCATTACGGCGTTAAATTTAGATCTGTTCATTCAGCATTATATTTCTATATTTATGCGTTTAAATAGCATTTACAGTGGATGTTTTTAGCTTTTAAAAACAAGATACCATACAACTGCAGAGCTGCAGCAGTGATGAATGGAAAAGGCAGGATCTCAAAAAATGTGTGTTTTTGTTTTTGTCTAGTGCATGCTCACATAGAAAAGCAAAGGCAGTGGAACAAAAAATGCATTCTCTGTGATCCAGCTGTGCTATATACAGCATGGAGTAATCGCTAATTTTATGATTGAGTCAAAGCAGACTTTGTACGTTAGCAGGTCTTGACCTTGACCTGCACATACCAATAATCTTATGCTTTGTTCACGGATCGCAATACTTGCATTTCTCTAAAGGTTGTTTTCATACATGATCTGTAAACTGTAATTTACCAGTAAGTTTCTGGAAATGACTGCGTGTGAGCACCCGTCTTTCAGTATTATATTGTAATATTTAGTATATTATTGTGACATTGATGGGATTATTGACAGTAATCAGAATAAGGACTCGAATCGAATGATAAGCAAACCTCTTCAATCTTGAATTATTGACATTTGTTTTTACTGTGTAGCCAGAGGAGAACTGGACGTTTATTTCTGCAGTAGCTTCACTAATGAAAAGCTCCTTTGTATTTATATCAGCAGTGAGGTGGCAACATTGCCTTTTTGAATTATCGAGCTCACAGCTTGACTATTAGCAGAGATATGACGCACAGATATACAGTGGTGGCCAAAATTATTAGAACACTAGTATTTTCACCAGCTAAAAATGGTTTTAAGTCAGGTTTCTTGAAGCATCTTGGAGACGTTGCCACAGTTCTTCTGGATTGAGTCTGCCTCAGTTTGTGCTGTTTCTTCATGTCATTCAGACAGACTGGATGATGATCAGATCAGATCTCTGTGTGGAGTGCAAAAATCTCACTGAATTATTACAATTAATGGCCAAGTGAATGTTTGGAAATGTAAACTGATATTTCCTACTGACACACTACAGCAAAAGACTGACTTAAAACCATTTTTTAGCTGATGAAAATACTAGTGTTCTAATCATTTTGGCCACCGCTGTATTCACAATCTCTCTCTCTCCTCTGATTACTCTGTTGCGGGAGTAATCCTTTGGAAAATCATCAAAATTCAGGTTTGGCTTCGTTCTTGTATGGAACCCCCTCTTCTGCAGCTTTAGGGTGCATTCTGCAAGCTTCTCCATTTTATAAGCAAAGATAAAATTGGACCAAGATGTTTTGAAGTTTGTTAACTTTAGAATACACAACAGTGTCATTTATGTACACAAACAGCACTTCTCTGTAGGTTCTGTAAAACACACTCAATAAGCCTTTTCAGTGGTGGAACAGATGAAGGAACTGGCTGTGCTCTCAGGATCCATACTAACCAGCCGGGACCCACCCTTTACGTTCAGAGTGTTTGAATACCGCAGCTCCATGCGAAGACTCGAATCCAACGAATCTGAGGCATAGGATCATCCACCAAGTGTGTCTTGGCATGCAGACGATAAAAATCCATGTAAAACGTTGTGCCTTTTTCATTTTTGCTACAATAACAACCAGAGAAGCCCAAAGTAAGATGGGGAAGAATCGTCACATCGGGAAAGCCTTTTCCCAACTTTAAACTTCATCTGAAACAATACAGTGCTTGCATGCCTTGGAAAAGTTTCAGAAGAACGTTTTGAATGAGGAAAGACTCTTTTCCAATTTGTGTGTACTGCAGTTGCCTCATTAGCTTCAAAATATACTGATAATGTGCAGTTTAGGCCTCCTAAATGGCTTTTAAGTATGATGCTAAAATTACTAATATTATCCTGAAAAAACAAAAAAACATGAAACGCACACGCCGAAGCTCACGTGACGCTCGCAGTGTTTTCAGTTGCTGCCGCCTCAATATACGAGTACATGAACACATAAACATGATCTCTAGAACTGCTCTGAGAGTCATTTCATAAGCATTTTATCGTTTCTTTTGAGTAAAACTATCGTCATATCATATACACTCAGAAACCTAAAGGTCTTCACAGCAACCCCTCAAAATAAAAGTTCGGTTTAACTTGAAGAAACGATAACAGAAATATCACTTAATGTAATGATAGTACAACTACTAATAATAAAATTATTATTATAGAAACATTATTTTTAAAGGAATATTTACCATAAAATTTATTTACCAGAATTTATCTAGCAGAAAGATGTTAATACACAACACAATATTTCTGGAAAGAAAGAGAAATAAATAAAATAGTAATAATAAATTGGTATTTTTTTAATGAAATTAATTAGAGGTGCTTTTGATTATTAATATTTAATGAAACCATTAAAATGGAATCCAGAAAATTAATGGAAAACAGAATTTGGTAAAAAAAAAATAGAAAAAAATAAAATAAAATGCATTTCACATGGCCTTCAAAATGTAATTTTTGTTAAACCTTTAATAAATTGCTGTTTAATATTGTAAGTTTCGTGATTTCAATGAATTAGACATGTTTTATGATGAATACAATTTAACAGAGTCTCGAAAAATTTAAACGGAAAAAAAGGAATCCAGAAAAATAAAAATGGAAAAAACGGAATTTGGGAAAAAAAAAAAAATAGAATTTGAGAAATAATCAAACGGATTTCGTAGGGCCATAATTTATGCTTCCCTTACGTCTGTAACATTTATAGTTTACATCAATAACATAAAGGCATTTTCACACTGCAGGGCTAAGGCCTGCTCAGAAATCTCTGTAAGCGCATAATGGTAATAAAAGCCGGGCTAAATTAAGCTTGCTCTGACCCAGACCCTAAAATCAAAGTATCCAGTTGTATTTGCTGTGTAAATGCATTTCTGCAGCCTCTGAGCTGCATTCTGAGTAAAGACACGTAAATGCTGCTTTCTGTGCTATTCTTGCAGTAAATGATCATGTTATGAAGTTTAGATCATAGTTTGCTGCGTTTGTTAAGAGACTTTTGGTTTAATTCTCACACGAGTGTGAAATGTGACAGCTGATTCCCACATTACGTGCCCGCTGCAGTAGTTTGAGAGCTCAGGACGCTGCCATTGACACAACACAGCTCACTCTATTGGCCTTGGCTCACGTCGCACAGCACACACTGGGCTTTCTGTGTGCTAATTGCAGCTCGTTAGGATCTCCCGAGAGAATCGCGTATTATTAACAGCCGCTTCCGGCCCTAAGCGAAAATAAAAAACTCTCTCACTGTTGTTCTCATATACTTACTGAAAACTGATTGTTTTATATATATATATATATAAGAATCTTCTCACAGATTTTTCTAACAGCAGCAATACATAGATGGAAAAAAAATGAACTTTGGTAGAGGGTAAGATGAATAATCAGTTTAATTTGTGTCTGTTAAAAGCTACTGTAAGATATTGAATGTAGAGCACAAGGACTATTGTTTTGCTTTTTGGAGCTTTACAGCTGTTAATATGTACTTTATTTTTTTAGGAAACAATGAAGGGAAAAAGGTAATCTGACAATTTTACTGTCTGCAATAGACAATATTCCCATAAATAGAGTTTCTTGTGCTCATCGAGGCTGTATTTATTTGATCAAAAATACAGAAAAAAACAGCAATATTGTGAAATATTATTGCAATTTCTAATATTGGTTTCCTGTTTTAATATACCTTAAAATATATTTTATTTCTGTGATGCAAAGCTGAATTTTCAGCAGCCATAACTCCAGTCGTCAGTGTCACATGATCCTTCAGAAATCATTCTGATATGCTGATTTATTATCAGGGTTCAAACTTTTGTGCGGATTTATATTTATTTATTTATTTATTTATTTTTGGAACCTGTGATACATTTTCTTTTTTTTTTTTTTGGATGTATAAAAAGTTAAAAAGAAGAGCATTTATACAAAATAGAAATCTTTTTTCTAAAGTCTTTACTATTACGTTTTATCAATTTAACGCATATAAGAGTATTAATTTCTTTAAAGACAAAAAAGAAAGAAAACATTTACTGACCCCAAACTTTTGAATAGTAGTGTATATTGGTAACAAAAAAATTCTATTTTGAATAAACACTGTTCTTTTCAACTTATTTATCAAAGAATCTTGAAAAAAAAGTATCACAGGTCCCAAATAATATGAAGCAGCACTTCATATTTTGTTATATTCAGTTATATTTTTATAACTGTGTCCAACATTGATAATAAATCAGCATATTAGAATGATACTGATGCTGAAAATTCAGCTTTGCGTCACGGGAATAAAATATATTTTAAAGTATATTAAAATAGAAAACTTTTTTTAAATTGCAATAATATTTCACAAAATTAGTTGTTTTCTGCATTTTTTAATTAAATAGATACAGCCTTGATGAGCAGAAGAAACGTTTGAACAGCAGTGTAAGTCAGGGTAGACACCATATACTGGGATGAAAACAAGGCTGTGAGGGATAGACTAAAGCTTTTACAATCATACGTATCCTGTAAAGTTACTAGATTATGTAAAACACAGTTTTTATCTACTAAAAGATTTTTGCAACAACGTTTTGTCAGCTGAACAGTTGGCATGTTGTTAAACTACAGTAAGTCAAGTCATGTATTTATATTGCGGTTTATACAATACCGATTGTCTCAAAGCAGCTTCACACAATAAACAATATTCATTTTGCCAAGTTCTTCAATTATGAAGCAAATACAGTTGCAGCTGTAAAACAGCTCTAAAAAGACAATAGAGTAATTATTCAGCTCAGTTTACTTTAATGATAATTCAGTTTAGTCCAATAACAGTACAGTCCACTGAACACGCTTCATTCCCGTCAGACATTAAAAATGGTGCGTCTTGACTCGTGGCAGAATTAATTTTGGCATGAACCGTTTCTTTAAGAGAAAGGAAAGTTTTTATTCTGTGGCCAGTTGTATGGACGATTGAGTCTTCTATGTCTTAGTGAGCGATTCTGTTTTCTTTTGTCTCTCTTCGTGTTTTTAATGCATTCGCTCACCCTTTATTTTTCTCTCCTTGTCTCTGTTTCTTTGAGGCTTGGTTTGGGTCTAGAGGGAGTGAAGATGATGTCATGGTTTTCTTTCATTTTTTTCCTACCTTTTTTAGTCATAGAAACGGCGGAGGGTGGGGCATACTGACACACACGCACTAGTTTTTAACATCCCCCTCATTTTTGACCATCTTTAGCCCAACTAGGCACACAACTGCTAATGCTTCATAAATGAAGGCGTGAGATATCAGATACGCCTCGTCCACAAGCGCCGCTGATATAATGGCTTGCTGGAAAAAGGTCAAAACTGTGGTAAAATGGCCATTGTGAGATGCCAGTTTTAAGTTTGCTTAGTCACAGCGCTTGGCTGCAACCGCAGGAACGCCTCTCGAGTTTAAGACGAAGGCAGTGACACGATAAAGGCCCATAGGAAAATGGCAAACACTCATGGTCTTCAATGCGTTTTTAGTCCATTTTTTTTCTTTTCTGAGAGAATCTTTATTTTTCTTTCTAAGTGTTTCGACATAAACACTTGCTTTAAAAGTGAAGTGATTAGATGTTAAAATACTTCCTCTATGCAAGCTTAATATGAAGAGACAACTATAATAAAGCCTTTATGGGTTAGTTACCTAAAAAGTATAAATGCTGTGGCTCTGTGACTCTACATTGACCAATGGTGTGAGTTTGGGGCAGGATTACCTGCTTGATGGGGCAGATGAGGGGCGTGCTTAGGAAAACCAGGTATTAGTTTAGCTTTTGCATTTAATGACGCTTGTGTTACAGAAATTGCACACTTCACTTTTAAATAGCAAGCATAGTGGATGAGAGAGAATGGAATTACATTATATAAATTGATAAAAAAATATGCAGATGATTAGGACTTGATTAAGGCAAGTATAATAAGATACTTTCTGGAACCTAATTTTTGTCAACATTTGGGATTCATTTTTACATGCATTTTTAGTTTTATTTAAAAAACACGTATGTTTAAAACAAATGTGTCATGTTTTATAACAGACTGTTCCTTACAGAAACACCAATCTTAAATGTTTCATAATTTTGTTTATATATAATCGATCATTGAAAAGTGTATTTGTGGCCCTGGACCACAAAACCAGTCATAAGGGTCCATTTTTCGAAATTGAGATGTATACATCGTCTGAAAACTGAATAAATAAGCTTTCCATTGATGCATGGTTTGGACAATATTTGGCTGAGATACAACTATTTGAAAATCTGGAATCTGAGGGTGCAAAAAAATCTAAATATTGAGAAAATCTCCTTTAAAGTTGTCCAAATGAAGTTCTTAGCAATGCATATTACTAATCAAAAATTAAGTTTTGATATATTTACAGTAGGAAATTTACAAAATATCTTCATGGAACATGATCTTTACTTAATATCCTAATGATTTTTGGCATAAAAGACAAATTGATAATTTTAACCTGTACTATGTATTGTTGGCTATTGCTACAAATATACCCCAGCGACTTAAGACTGCTTTGATGCTCCAGGGTCACATCTGTGAAAATCCGTGCATTAGATTCTCTTTCAAAAAAGCGCATGGTTTCATGAGGTTTAATGTCAATCCTGTTACCTTTCTGAAGGTGCAGTTATATTCCAGCATGGATTAAAATAGCTTAATTTAGCCAGTGGCTTACAAAGTCTGCTGTTCATAACGTCATCTTTAAGAAAAAGAGCTTTTTTTAAAATTGGTTTTAGGAGTATAAATGCACAAACATGCCCACGGAGTTTGCGTTAGACTGTTTTTCGTATATAATTATGCCCATCTACAGCACACGCACTGGGTGGATGTTTTTGGTGTACAAATAAATGAAATTTCCATGCACCAAACACACACACACACACACACACACACGTGCGCACAGAGTAAACACAGCCGTGGTGGGGGAATAAAGGTGCTTTTGTGCGGTGGGGGGCTGGGCCATCTGGAGCGCTCATGAATGTCCGCTTCAGTCCTTTCAGACATCGCGCCTCCCTGTGTACTTTCACAGCTCCGCTAGAAGAGGACGGAGGCATGGGTGGGGTCCGGATTGGGCGGATGGAGACAGGGTGGGGCTTTCTCGCAGCCAGTGAGATCATTGAAACACAGTGTGTGTGTGTGTGTGTGTGTGTGTTTTCTGCCCAAAGCAGGCATGTAGTATTTGGACGGCACTGGCTAGGCACTCCAACACCTTCGTTCTGAGAGCGCCAGGCAAGCTCTGTGATCTGCTGGCTTCAGAAACAGGGTTTTTTGCAGTGCGGCTGGAGTTTGTATGGCCCTGCTGCTTTTTGGGTCGGTAGATTATGTGAGCAGGTTTCTGCGCTGAAAAGCTTGAGAAAGCGAGTCCTAACTGTGTGTCTCTGTTTGTCTCTCACAGTCGTCTGGAGGTCCGGTGGAGAATGACCCGCTCGGGGCTCTTCCTCCAGGTTGGGGTAAGTCCTCCTTCACGCTTTCTCTTCAGCTCAGGTGTCTTTTATGAGGTCTCTGTGAGCTTTAGGAGTAGAGAGCGGCCTGTAAACGTGTAGGCCGAAGTTGGCGGAAACATTCATGCTTTTCTGCTTCAATATTTATAACTTTAGTACTGCATCATCTATATCTGATGTATAGTAGATTTTGGTCTCTAAAATAAATGTAGCACCCGTCCGAAACCGTGTGGTCAGTAGAAGTTGAACACAGGCCAAAACAGAGATGAAAATACATTTATTTTGCTCACAAAGCAGCTATGCACATACATGTGGTAGTTAGGGTTAATGTACACTCAGCGGCAAAATAAACCTCAACAGGGTGATCAGGACCCCAGAGTGAAGCAGAATCTGCCTGATCATTATCCCAATTATTAAAAAAATACAGAAATATCCATGAAATATAGTTTGGAGCTGAAATTATTGCTTGTGGCTGTGATACGTAAGGTGTAGGAAATTATTTGGTCAAAAGCACAGAAGATTTTGTGTTTCAGTATAGGCAGGCATGTAATAATTATTATAAGTGTGTTTTTATCGTTAACTATTGAAAACCACACCTTAATATATTTTTCATTGGATGCTTAAAATTAAAACTGTGTGTGTTTCCATATAAAAAAAAACAAAACAAAAACAAATATTGGTTAAAGAGAATTTGAGTTTTAAATCTTTCTGTTAAAAACGGTAAAGGTTTTCTTTCTTGAGAAGTTCAGTACTTCGATATAACATTGCGAAATGGAGCTGGGAGGTCTCTGTGATGAAAGGGTTAAAGAGGGGGGGATCAGAAGAAGAGAGTGTTGTGTGAGCAGTAATGTGAGGGCTACTGTGTGCTCCACAAACGACTCCTAATGAAAACAAGATGTTAGTCGAGGAGCGAATGAGGGGGTTCTTGTGTCTTTCTCTGTGGAAAGGCAATTGGCCAGCAGATTTTCTCTTTTCTTGTTCAATCTTTACGTCGTTAAGGTTTCTTTCTGTCTGTTAAACCCAACTGAAAATCTGAAAAAAGTGAAATTGGAGAAGGTATGCCTGGTGAGATGCCCCACTGACTCGTCAGTTTTCAGTCAGCGCTGTCAGATTTGACACTCTCGTACCCATCCGCCTGTAGAGAGAGAGAAAAAAGATCATTTTAAATGTTACGTTTTTTAATATGTAAACGAGTTAGACACCCAATCCGTCCAAATGAGGTGAATAACAAGTTAAACTGAGAAAAGAGCATTACAGTAAATTTGTTAAAAAGAAAACAAATAATGTAAGTGTTATACAGTCAAACCAAAAGTTAAACCCAAAAATTCTTCATACAGTGGACTACCAGTAAAACTGATAAACATTTCGGACCAAAAATTATTCAGACGCTTTGACCTGAGCGTGTTTTGCTTAAGTGTTTTTTCTTTAATTGCTAATGCGACCTTTTTATGCCACAGACTGAACTAAATAAAGCATTGCTTGGTAATTGGTTGAGCTAAATTGGTATTATCTAATTGTGTACTAAAATTTAACAGCTGCGAAAGTTATCAAAGTTATCTGACATTATCAAGATCAATTTTTTCTGACAGTTTAACTCTTGAATTCTTGTCATATTTTATTACCATTTTCTAAACTATAGCTAATAAACTGTGATAATGTGAGAAATAATATCTGGATAAATCTCTGAATAAATTTTGGTTTGACTGTATGTGTTGTAACGAGTAAATAATAACAGTTCCTTTAATGACCAGTTTAATATGAATGCTGAAAATGTGCTTGTTGTATCTTCTCTAAACTGTAGCACCCAATAACACCATTACTGTACATTTATCAGGAAGCAACAGGGTTTACAAGTAAAGTTTAATTTTTTATGTAATGCATATTTATTGCATAACCACTGTGTGCATAACAGCATTTTTATCTTTGTTTTTGGGCTTTGACTAAAACAACTTAGGGTAAAATTTAACAAGAAGTTTTTATTTGTTAAAACAAAATAACAATGAACAATATTTCTACAGCATTTATTAATTTTAGTAAATGTTAATTTTCTATGTTTAAAGTCAAAAGTTGTGTCTCTTAACAGTAGTTAATGCACTCTGAACTTACATGAACAACTGTATTTTTATTAGCTTAATACATTAACAAAGGTTAATAAATGCTGTCAAAATCGTAAGCGTTACCCTGTTTAGCTTAAAATGCATTTCCGACCGTTCTGCCTAATAAAGTATGCTGAAAATGTTACTAAATTTCTTTTCTTTCCCTCAGAGAAACGTCAGGACAACGGAAGAGTGTACTATGTCAATCACAACACACGAACGACGCAGTGGGAGGACCCTCGAACCCAAGGGTAATCATGTCCTCCAGTCACATGACCCATGCGGTCCATAGCAAATGATCTGCAGATTGTGTAAGCGTCAATTTACCAATGTTAGGGAAGCTACTTTGAAAGTCCGAAGCTATGAGCCGTTCCAGTTGAGCTACACTTTTTTAAAAATATAGTTGGCAGCAATACAAGTTACTAATGAAAAGGTAACTGACAACCTTAAAGCTACATGCAGTACGTGACTCAAGTCAAGCAGCACTTTTCGTCTGGCACTTATGACGTTTCTCAGACACTTAATTTTATTTTCAACTGGCGCTGAATAATGTCATGCCATGTAAGGTGCCAAAAACAGCTGCAGTGCAACTTGACAGAAAAGCGGGCGAGAGTTGGCTAAAATTGGCAGCTTTAATCTGATTGGCTGATGGCCCTGCTATGCCAGGATGTGTGTTCACCGCCCACTTGGAAACCAAGTCCTGTTTGCTGTCAAAATAAGCGCTTCTGAGGAAGTCAGAATCTAGTCACTGGATATGAGTGACTAGCATACGTCGCTTGTTATCGCGTAAGAAACTACCTGCTTTACCTGTCAGTCAGAGGGCCACTTCCTGTCTTAGAGGGTGTTTTCTGCCTTGCGGTGTGTTGAATCACACTTTTTATGCCTAGTAGGGTTGTGACGGTGAGGAAATTTTCCCACCGGAAAATCGACAAGTGATAACACCACGGAGAGGGAGGAGGGTAGTTCGAGTTTTCCCTCTTTCCTTCGCTTTTAAAAGAGCTTCGCATTTTACTTTACTTTCGAATTAGTGGCAATTCGGCATCAATTGC
Source organism: Tor tambroides (assembly GCA_021397915.2). Taxonomy (NCBI): domain Eukaryota; kingdom Metazoa; phylum Chordata; class Actinopteri; order Cypriniformes; family Cyprinidae; genus Tor; species Tor tambroides. Next base: position 73,128 of record JAFVLL020008861.1, read on the forward strand.
TAGAATGGACAACAACTAAACAGTACAATGACAAACTCGCTTAACAAAACGAATAAAAATACACCATGCTATAGGCCAAATATAAAATAACTAGTGCTGTCAAACGATTAATCGCGATTAATCGCATCCAAAATAACATATTAAAATAATAATAAAATATAAAATATTATGTACATATAAATACACACACATACAGAAAATATTTACATGTCTATATTTATATTCATATAATTTATATTATAAATAAATATTTAATATATAAAAAATTAAAATATATATACATGCATGTGTGTGTATTAATATACATAATAAATATACACAGCAAACATACATATATTATGTAAACAAAAACTTTTATTTTGGATGCGATTAATCGTTTGACAGCACTAAAAATAAAATATAACCTACACAGTTTAAATATATATATATATATATATATATATATATATATATATAAAAAGAAAATCAGCAAACACGGTGGAATTAAATAAGATACGAATGTAAAAAAAAAAAAAACTTTCAAAATCACCTGAGATAAACAGCAAAATTCAACAGGTTTCAAAATAATATTAAAATCGGCGCTTTTGCATTTCGTTTCGAAACTAAATCTTCCGCCATCGTCTGTCTTTATCTCACTCTTTTCTCACGAGATCAATGAAATCTGGCCCCTGCTGCTGATCTGTGCACGCTGCATTGAGCAGCCGCGTTCAGTTTTTAATTGTATTGTCTGTTCTCTAACTGAACGAAATTATTTAAAATTATTTCTTACTATATAAAATCAAAACGACGTTGGGGGACGGTGTGACTTAACACCGCCAACGCCGACTACCGCAGCAAGCCTCAAAAAGCTGCGTTATTTTTAAGGTAGCTGCCTACTCAACCAAAACGAATAGCGCACACTCTCAAACTCATCCACTGAAGCTGCAAAACATTCTTTGTTTGCTCATTTTTATTTTGACATTGTTTATTTGTTCATTGCGTTTCCGATTATCCTGAAGCAGGTCATGTTATGTAGTGTTAAGCGTCCAGCAGGGTGCGCTGCTCTCACTGCCCTCCTCCGTTTGCAGGATGATCCAGGAGCCGCCCCTGCCGCCCGGCTGGGAGATGAAGTACACGGCAGAGGGGGTGCGATACTTTGTGGACCACAATTCTCGCACCACCACCTTTAAAGACCCCCGGCCAGGCTTTGAGTCAGGGTAAAGATCACACACGCTGTAGCTCAGACTGCATGCTCTGATTGAATGTGAAGGCCGGAGACTGTAGATCAAGCACCTGATGGTAACAGGTTCACCGCAGCTCTCCTGATTGTGGAAGGTTCAGACCCTCTTACATGGGTTTCTCAGTGTCTAGACAGCAGATGGTCGACGCAGTGTAGGTGTATGACTTCATATATATAAACTATACATACTCTAGTTTGGAATAATTACGATTTGACATGTTTTTTGATCTTATGCGCACCATGGCTGCATTTATTTGATCAAATATTCAGTAATTTGTGAAATATATTATTATAATTTAAAAGAACTGTATTCTATTTTAAAATATTTTTGCATTGTAATTTATTCCTGTGATGCAAAGCTGAATTTTCAGCATCATTACTCCAGTCTTCAGTGTCACATGATCCTTCAGAAATCAGTCTAATATGCTGATTTGCTGCTCAAGAACTGTTTGGGGTTAGAAAAAAGGAAAGAAATGAATACTTTTATTCAGCAATGATGCATTTAATTGATTGAAAGTGACAGTAAAGACATTTATAATGTTACGAAAGATTTCTATTTCAAATAAATGCTGTTCTTCTGAACTTTGTCAGGGTTTCCACAGAAACATTAAGCAGCAAAACAAAAAACAAAACAAAAAAGATAAAACATTGACATGTACATTTACAATAATAATGAGCAAATCAGCATATTAGAAAGATTTCTGAAGGATCATGTGACACGGACTACTCAGCAAAAATTCAGCTTTGCCATTACAGCAATAAATTATATATTTTAAAATAGAAAACACTTCTTTTTAAGTTGTAATAATATTTCACAATATTACTGTTTGTACTGTATTCTTGATCAAATAAATGCAGCGTTGGTGAGCAGAAGAGACTTTGTTTAAAAACATGAAATAATCCTAATTATTCCCAACTTTTGACTGGTCATGTATAATTTGTTTATATTTTATATCCTGTCACAGATTATTAGAGTTATTTTTTTCTTTCCTTGTTTCTTTCATACATCTTTTTGTTGTCTTAGATGTGTCATTCCTCAGAGTTTCCCTCTTTCTAAAGTGAACTGTGTCGTGCTTGTTAACACAGCTGTTCAATCAGCACAAGCTCGAAAAAAAACAAACACTAGCTTTTCTAATCTTTTCTATCCATTTGTTTTCTTTTTATTTATTATACAATTAACAAAAGCAAAAAAGGCCTCTAACACTAGCTTGCTCTATTCTTTTTCTATTCTATCTGTTTTCTTTTTATTTATTATATAATTAAAAAACAACAACCTTGCTATGTGTACTGCGTTATTCTAACTGAGACTTATAGCACTTGCATACCATTGCTCTTTTGTTGATTTTGATTTCTTCCGTTGTCCTCATTTGGGTAAAAGCGTCTGCTAAGTGACTAAATGTAAGACGACCTGTGAATTGCAATGCTTTCTCTGATCTGAATCTTCACGGATGTGTCACTTTGACCTGTTTATGGAGGCGGTGACTTTATTCTGCCGCTTGTCTTCATGGCTCATGTGGATCACGTCTGAGGCGCCACACTCATGGAATAAATGACATCTGATGTGCTCATAGTGCTCTGTTTGCTGTTTAGCTCAAGACAGGGAGGCTCTCCGGGTGCGTACGACCGCAGCTTCAGGTGGAAATATCACCAGTTCCGCTTCTTGTGTCATGTGAGTTGTTCAGGTCTTGAGATAGTGCAACATTTTTGTCATTTAGCATCAGCAAGTTAATGCATGGCCTGCTATTTCTTCTCTCTCTACGCAGTCCAACGCGCTGCCCAGTCACGTGAAGATCTCCGTATCCCGACAGACTCTCTTTGAGGACTCGTTTCAGCAGGTGAGTATAAAGACAAACCAAACTAGTCCCCAAATTATAGATGTTAACTAAGGCCAGGATGATAACTAAGTTTTCATAATCCTTCTAATTCTATGAGAACAGGGAAGTCCACACCACAACTATAACAATCACGCCACAGAGGAACAATATCATTAGAATCACTTTCAAAGCTTTCATATGCAGCTGATGGATGATGAAACACGACGTTAAAGAACTTGAGTGTTTGAAGCAGCAGATGACAAAACTGCACTGAATGTGCTTAGAATAAACGATCATTGTCCACTGGTGTGGATGCTAGTATAGCTGTACTTAAAGTTATCTAAAATTACGTCTTATTTATTTTTTCCAAATTAGTTTTTTCTATTTTCATTTTTCTGGATTCTGTTTTGTTCCGTTTTATTAGTTTTTTTTTTTTTCTTTCTAGACTCTGTTTTAATGGTTAAATGGTTAATGGTAAATGGTTAAAATGATTAAAGCATGTCTAATTAGTTGAAATCATGAAATGTTCACAATTTAACAGCAATTTATTAAAAGTTTAACAAAAATTTACATTTTTAAGGCCAAATGAAATGTAAAAAATTTTTTTCTCAAGTTTAGTTTTATTTTTACCAAATTCTGTGTTTTTCATTAATTTTCTGGATTCCATTTTAATGGTTTCTTTTCATTTTAATTATCAAAAAAAAAAAAAATCTCTAAATAATTGATTTAAATTATTTTTCTTTTTTTTTCCCTCTGAAATACTGTGTTGTGTATTTACATGTTTCTGGTAAATAAATTCTAGTAAATAATTTTTTGTGTTAAATATTTCTTAAAAATAATGTTTGAATGTTAAATTTTTAAAAATGTAAATTTATTATTAGTAGTAGTACTATCAATATATTTCTGTCACAGTTTCTTCACGTTAAGCCAAACTTTTATTTTGACGGGTTGTTGCGAAGACCTTTAAGTTTCAGCAAAAGAAACGGTAAAATGTTTCTAGAGATTATGTTCATGTGTTCAGGTACTCGTAGGCTGAAAATGCTGCGCTTCAAAAAAAAAAAAGTAGTAAGCAAAACCACGCGTCTGCGTCATTCATTCACACAGAGACACACAGAACATGCAGGATTCATATTTAAATAGTGTTTTGCGGCTTAATGTTCACAGACACTAGTCCATATCGCGTTTTGACCTACTTTTGATGCATCCATCCAAAATTTGACAAATTCCGTGACATTCCGCGTTATACAGTAAATTCCATTTTTATAATAATAGAATTAATAATTAGAAATAATAGGGCCCTATTTATATTTATCATTCTTGGTGTGGAGAGGCCTTAAAGGGATAGTTCACCCAAAAATGAAAATTCTGTCATTAATTACTCACCCGTAAGACCTTCGTTCATCTTCAGAACACAAATTAAGATATTTTGATGAAATCTGAGAGCTCTCTGACCCCTGATATAATTTTATTTTGACCTCCTGAGGTGGCCAAGCAACATTTCTAAACGAAGTTTTCACATTTTCTTTTTGCTGACACACCTTTCTAATGAGAATGGCGTGTTGTTTCCTCTCAGATCATGAACATGAAGCCGTACGACCTGCGCCGGAGGCTCTACATCATCATGAGAGGAGAGGAGGGGCTGGATTACGGAGGAATAGCCAGGCAAGTTCAGTGTGAGCTGCTGTGGCGTCTCGCTGCTCGTCAGTGTTTCTGGTTTGGGGGCGGCTGTGGTGTAACTTTGCTCGTTGGTGTCTGGAGCTCGTAGTTGTCTTCCTGTGTCTGTGTCTGTCTCCTGCGTCCTGTCAGTGGTTTTACCCTATGGTAGGTTACGTCATGCTGTTCTACCACAGGGTAGAACCACGGACGGGATGTCCGGAGGTGTCTGCGTCGTCCTGTGGTGTGACAAAACCACCCCCACCCCCAATCATGGTCCACCTTTGCCCCTAAACCTTCTGTCCAAACACCCCTGGGGTTGAAGGTCAGGGCTTGGGTTCTGTTGTACTGCTTATGATTTAATGTGTGTTTGTGCTGTCTTCATCTTCATCACTTTATGTTGCACCTGCACTGTTTTTAACATACAAAATAAGCTGAAACTTTACTTTTTGTGGCATTTTCTTGTCTGGGAATTTCTTTAATTCTTATATAGTAGAAGTGAGTACTATCCATCAAATTGTGTTTCATTTGTTTTTCATTTTTAATAATTGTTTTGATTCAAATTTGTATTCTGCAAAATGTTCCCTTGTGACCCTAGACCACAAAACCAGTCATAAGGGTCAATTTTTTGAAATTGAGATTTATAGATCCTCTGAAAGCTGAATAAATAAGCTTTCCATTGATGTATGGTTTGTTAGGATAGGACAATATTTACAATAATTTACAAAATATCTTCATGGAACATGATCTTAATATCCTAATGATTTTTGGCACAAAATAAAAATCTATAATTTTGACCCATACAGTGTATTGTTGGCTATTACTACAAATATACCTGTGCTACTTATGACTGCTTTTGTGCTCCAGGGTCACATTTGTGTTTTTTCTGTAAATTTGTTTTCATTTGGTTTTGTTAGCGTCCCTCACAAGTGTCTCTCAGAATGATTGTGCCTTTCTTTACAAAACTGAAATGGGTAACTGTTTTTTTAATGAATGAGTTGGAGTGAATAGTGAAGGAAAGGCAGCCAAAATGTGTCCAGCATACATAGATATTAATATAACATACTGTGTTTGAAAAGCTTCCCAGGATGCATCTCATGAAGTTGATTGACAGAATGCACTGAGTATGTAGAGCTGCATGTGGGTTATTTCAGTTTTTATGACTTCACTGCTTTTCTAAAATATGGGAAATAATATTAATAATAAAAATAAATGAAGAGAAAGTTAAGTTACAATGTAAATATTTCCGAATTGGTATTTCCTTTGCTGTTGTTAACAAGTTATGTGAGGTTTCTGTTCTTTCCCATTACTCTCATAAGTAGTTGTGTCTTTTGTAAAGAAACAGGCCTCAAACAATGTTCACTGTACTGTAGACATCTGTTGAAGTCTTTCATAAATCATTTCTAATCAGCTACATACTGATTTGTAAGTTTTCAAAGAATTCCCCAAACTATTTTTATTTTTGTGTAAGGTGCCAACACAGTTTGTCAGTCGGTGATATGGGAATATTTAAGTGTATGTATGGTCATCTTTGGCTGATATTGTAATGTGATGTTACTGATGTTATGTTCTGTATTTCTGTCTGTAGGGAGTGGTTTTTCTTGCTGTCTCATGAGGTGTTGAACCCCATGTACTGTCTGTTTGAGTATGCTGGTAAAAACAACTACTGTCTGCAGATTAACCCTGCTTCTTCCATCAACCCCGACCACCTCACCTACTTCCGCTTCATCGGCCGCTTCATTGCCATGGTGAGACCCCCTCAAGACTAGTAGCTTCCCTCTGCATTAAACTAAACTGTGCTCTCTCTTTCAGTCTGTGTTTCTGTACATCTGTGTGTGAACCTCATGGCATGAGAATGAAATCATTGTGTTTTGATATAATGATTGGTCTTATATTAAGATCTGGACAGAACACAAGCATTTCTACTCACACCCTTCAAGAGTAATGCAGGATGTTATGGAGATTCTCTATGCTGTGTGTTACATTTTTTTCTCAGCACTTGTGTTTCTATCCATGAATTCCATGATTTTGACGTTATGGTCGTATGATAATATACCACACTGTTAAATTACAGACAAGTTTAGCATCACAGTTCAGATACACTCAGAAGCAAGATACATTATGTCCTGTTCCAGTCAGAAAACATTATTGTTTTTGATTTGTTCAGTCTCTTTAGTATTATCTAACACTGATCACTCAAAATAATGATGCATTTCTAAGACAATGTTATGGTTTCGTTATTGAAGGTTAAAGTGTTATGGCAGCCATTTCTGTTATCATGGCAAACATTTACTTATGGTGACCTTTAACATGGGTTCCAACAACAAAGCATAATTGCCCTAATGACTGTTGAAATTGAGCTTGATACAATTCAGACACATTTAGTAGGACATGACTGCTCATAATAGCCAACAGTTCACCCTCCAGCCATGATGTAGTACTGTATTTGGAGCCCTGAAACAGATTGATCCTGTAAAGTTGGCGTGTATGTGTGAAATTTTCCATGGTGCAATAAAAAAAAAAGTTGGTCCTAAATTTAAACAGGATTGAACAAAAATCAACTGTTAATTATACATGACTGATCAATTGATGAGTACCTAGCTGATGCGTGGATTTGTTCTTGAAATTAATTAAAAGTATAAATATGCAATGTGGTCTCAATTAATGTGAGCTTATAAAAGCTGCATTCATAATAATTCTAAAATAATAAGCAAAATCCTTTTTAAATCAGATTTAGATAGCATGCAACATTGTTGAATTCCCAGGAGTATGTAATTAAATCAAAATGAACAGTTCTGTTTTTTTCTTTAAATGTTGCGGTGTTAGTTACAATTATTGATTATTGCACATCATCATTATATATATATATATATATTTTTTAACAGTAAGATTTTTAATGTTTTTTTTAAAGAAGTCTCTTCTGCCCACCAAGCCTGCATTTATGTGATCCAAAGTACAGCAAAAACAGTAAAATTTTGAAATATTTTTACTATTTAAAAAAACAGTTTTCTGTTTAAATATATTTTAAAATATAATTTATTCCTTTGATTTCAAAGCTGATTTTTTTTTTTAGCATATTTATGTAGCTTCTTAAGTGCAGTACCAAATGAAAAAAACATTATCTTTAAATAAAATAAGAAAAATTTACACATCATCATCCTGTTCAAAAGACGTTCCTGTTCATTTCAAACATGCAATTTTCATGATCCCTCTTATTTAGTTAAAATTATTAACATATTTGCATATTCTGCAAGGGGTATGTAATCTTATGAGCACAACTGTGTGTGTATATAGAAAAGACTGGGCAAAAGGTTGTCTAATAACCAAACAAGTCTCAATCCTCCTTCTCCAGCATCCTGTCATATACCATAATAGGGAAGAAAAGACTTGAACAACTATTTGTTTTATGACCTCTGACCTGTGATTGGCTCTCTGCAGGCACTGTATCATGGGAAGTTCATTGACACGGGCTTCACTCTGCCCTTCTACAAGCGCATGCTTAACAAGAAACCCACCCTGAAAGACCTGGAGTCCATCGACCCTGAGTTTTACAACTCCATCATGTGGGTCAAGTGAGTATCGAGACTGCAGACTGCACTCGCTGACGTCAGTCAAAACAAACACAACATTGATGCTGATGTGCGTTCACAGAGAGAATGATCTGGAAGAGTGCGGCGTGGAGCTGTACTTCGCTCAGGACATGGAGATTTTGGGCAAGGTGACGACACACCAGCTGAAGAACGATGGAGAAAATGAACTGGTCACGCAGGACAACAAGGAGGAGTACATTAGGTACAGCTGCCACATGTTTAGATGATACCAGTATCACTGGCCAATTATCCAGTGAGGTGTTTTTTTATGTTAGAATACTTATCTAATTCCAGTTTAATATGCAACTCTGTTTGAGAAACCTGTTTGAAAACAGTCATCATTTTTGCAACTCAGTCTGGTGTTGCTAGTGATGCAGAAACTCCACACGTTTAACCTCCTTTATTCACCTTTTTCAATTCTGAACCTTTTTTGTGTCATTTAAAGGGGTTATGAACTGCCTCTGTTTTTTTATTTTGTACTGTCCTCTGAGGTCTCCTTATAACGTTATCAAGATTTTTACATAAAAACCCCCCCCATCATTTTAGAAGTAATAAGCTATTTTCTATCCTGTTTTTAACCCCCCTCATCAGAACGCTCTGTTTGAATTGACGTGGAGGATTGTAGACTCTGAGGTAAACGCCCACTAGGGTTGCAAAAAGGTGGAAAATTTCCAGTAAATTTCAGAAATATTCCAGAAATTTTGGAAAATTTCCAGGATTTTTTGGAATATTCCAGGGAGTTTTGGAAAGTTTCTGGAAATTTACTGGAGATTTTCCACCCCTTTGCAACCCTGACGCCTTCATCCACTCTTTCCTAACATTGGGATCAGAAGGAAGGCAACGCAAACACTGTTTTTGACCTGCACATTTGCCTCTCGTAAATGCTACATGTGCGAATTGGTGGGCGGGGCTAATCAGGGAGTGCTGTAGAATCGGTGGGCGGGGCTAAACAGGCAGCAATGCAGAATCGGTGGGCAGGGCTAAGCAGGCAGCAATGCAGAATCGGTGGGCGGGGCTAAACAGGCAGCAATGCAGAATCGGTGGGCAGGGCTAAGCAGGCAGCAATGCAGAATCGGTGGGCGGGGCTAAACAGGCTGCAATGCAGAATCGGTGGGCGGGGCTATGCAGGCAGCAATGCAGAATTGGTGGGCGGGGCTAAACAGGCAGCAGTGCAGAATCGTTGGGCGGGGCTAAACAGGCAGCGATGTAGAAGCATGCGTTGATCATCTTCTGTGGAGGCGGTGCTTATCCACACTATTACATCATAGAGTAGAACATCCAAAAGCTGTCGTTTTGGCAGACTGCCTTCAATTTAAGCTGTTTTTAGACTAACAAGAAAGTTTTGAGTTCTGAAACTTGCAGGATGTTTTTATAGTACACTGTCCTCTTAAATGTCAAAAGATCAAGGGAATTTTGGTTTCTCAGTTCATGACCCCTTTAAAATGGATTGTTCCTTTAACACAGTGATTTTAAACTCGTTGCGTGTTTTTCCTGCAGTCTGCTCACTGATTGGCGCTTCACACGCGGGGTGGAGGAGCAAACGAAAGCCTTCCTGGACGGGTTCAATGAAGTCGTGCCTCTGGAGTGGTTGCGTTATTTTGATGAGAAAGAGCTGGAGGTGGGTGTTTTAGTATTTTTAGCAAGGACTTGACATAAAGTGTCATTAAAAAACCCTTGTCTATATAGAGAGACAAATGTTGAGGAAACAGATGTGAATAACAGTGTGGTTAAGTTAGGACTTGTTTTAGGCGTACTGATGTTATCTTTATCAGGTTGTGAGGTTGATGGTGTGTGATTGTTTCTTGCTCCAGCTCATGTTGTGTGGGATGCAGGAAATCGATCTGAACGACTGGCAGAAGAACACCATCTATCGGCATTATACCAAAAACAGCAAGCAGATCCACTGGTTCTGGCAGGTAATTCAGTCTCGGGTGTTTTTATGCACTCACAGCTACTGCTCCTGTCTCTCTCTTTTTAATATATACTATATATTTCATTATGTATCACACAGGTGGTAAAGGAAATGGACAATGAAAAGAGAATTCGCCTCCTGCAGTTCGTCACAGGAACTTGTCGCCTGCCGGTTGGAGGCTTTGCAGAACTGATTGGTAAATAGTTATATATAGTACAGAGTTATAATATCAGTTATAATGTACCACAGACACAACAGAGCCATGTGTCGTACAGTATGAAATCACTGCATGCTATCTATTTTATATAGACAAAGGCTTTATATTTTATATATATATATACTTGTATTTATATATTTTTATTTTATATAAATTTTATATATATTTATTTTATTTTTTCATGAAAAATACAGATTTTTAACAATCATTTAACATAAACTGTTTGATACAAAACACATCTGAAATTAAAATAATAGCTAAAAACATGTGTGTGTGTGTATATATATAACTAAATATCATGAGCTAAAGACAATATGGTTTGTAGTAAATGATAAACTTAAAGAAAAACTATTTGTTAGATCATTTTCTTCTTCTTACAGTAACTAAATTTGTGTTGAGTCTTCCCAGCATGCAGCTTTGAGCTCTTCACATGTGACCTGAGTTCTGTCCTCACTGTAGGCGTGCCAATCGTTTTAATAGTTCCTCTTTTGATGATCTTGTTGTTTAGGAAGTAACGGGCCACAAAAGTTCTGCATAGACAAAGTGGGGAAGGAAACCTGGCTGCCTAGAAGTCACACCTGGTGAGACTCTGAATCCCAAAGACGGTACAAAATAACTCTTTTCACAGAAGTGTGTTTGTGCTTATCCCTCCCTCCTGCCTTACAATTTCAGCTTTAATCGTCTGGATCTACCACCCTATAAGAACCTGGAGCAGCTCCGAGAAAAGCTTCTGTTCGCTATCGAGGAAACCGAGGGATTCGGACAAGAGTGACGAGACCGATCGTATCTCGGCACGGAAGGGACAGGACCAGCAAAATAATTCATTTCTTTTGAACAGGCCATTAATGTGGACTGAATGAACAGACTATTGATTAGACTAGCAGCAGATTTACAATTCAAACACTAGTTCACCTAAAAATGAAAACTCACCTCATTTATTCACCCCACGTCATTCCAGACCGACGCGTGTTATTTTTCTGTGCAGCACAAAGGAAGAGTTTTGAAAAGAGATGCGTAAAGATTCTTCACGCTTCAACGTTTGTGTTCCACTGAATAAATAACAGCATGCTGGGATGTAATGACATGAGGATGAGCGAACAACTGCTTCGTTTTTGGGTTAACTGTAGAGCTGAGACCCTGATGGACCAGCAGCAGAGAAATGATTTGTTTGAATGTAATATTTCATTTGGTAAATTCAGGGGATGATGATTTCACCTTACATTTCTATGCAGAGAAAGCAATGCAAATTATGACACAGTTCACAGCATAACCAGATTTGTAAATCAAGTCAAAATGAATTCCCTGAATCAAAATGTAATCAATCCAGTGTGAGGGGAAATTCTCAAACTCCCTGCTTATAATCCAGCATCCCATACAGAAATATTACTACTACTAATAAAATAAACCGCAGCGAATCTTCAGTTGCAGAAGTCACTGATGTGTCGTATCAGTGTGTGTATACGGACTAGAAGTCCACTGAGAGGAGAGAGAAAATAATTGTTTTAAAGAGACTGAGCAGACGTGATTTCATTATTTTGGGAGATGCCATGCAACACTGTATATAGCTGAAATAAACGCATAGTCTGTGGATGATTTTAAATATTAAAAAAAAGCTTTAAAATCTTGTGTTCAGTTTGTTTGGTATTTATGCACTTTTTTTTTTTGCTGTCCATAATACTTCTGTCACTACTACCATCTGAACAAGCAATTATTGATTTTTTTTTTTACAAGTTTATTTTCAAGTTTATTGTTAATTCTAATGGAAATGATATGGGAGCACATGATATGAAATTTGGTGCATTTACCGTAAGTTGTGATTTCCATAATTACTACAGGACAATCTACTCTTATGCTCTTACATCTTTAGATTTGCAGTTATGCGTTTCTATGACAACACTATTAACCAAGAAATGAATCGGTGTGATTTGAGTAATAAATAGACACAAAAAGTAACAGCTGTTATGCGTAGAAATCTGTTTAAATCTACCTGTTAACTTATTTAGCCTTAATTTTATGCATTAGTTAAAGAACTGTTAGCTACATTAAACTGTTTTTTGTTTTTGTTTTTGGAATTTTTATCGTTTTTGGTTCAAGGATGTGAACACTTTCTTAAGCTGGAATCAAATCATTCCAACATGGTGTGAATGCACCTCTTGATTAAATTTAGGATTTCTACTTGATCTCAGAGCAGCCTTGGGTCACTAACAAAATGTTCAGTAGATCAAAAATAAAAAATAAAATGAAATTTAAAACAAATATAAAAAACTTGCATTATACCAAAGTTAATTGGAAGGCTGATCAATGCATTTATCTTTATACCACTGTATTGTAGACATGTTTTAACAGATCAAATATACAGTTTGAAGACTTATTTATTTGTTTTATTTATTTTTTCAATTTCAGGTTAAATATTCAACCGTAATTACTGGAAGTGCTTATGATGACATTCAGGATTTCAGATCATTGATTATGCAGCACATTTTTCAAGTTATGTTCAGCTCTAAAATATCAGTTAAATGTTCTTTTGTGAAGAAAAACGGCTCTTTTGATCATTCTCAGCTTCACTGTTAACTCACCGCTCCTGTGGCCCACTTTACTTCTTAGATCTGAACATGTATTTATGAATCAATCTGAATGTTCACAACAATTCTTTATTCAGTAAACACAAACAACTAGATGGCTTCGTGGAAATTCATGGGTAAAAAATGAACTGCAGTCCATCTTTTAAACTCTGTTGAACTAGGTCTATGTATATAGCTCTTTATCTTCAATATATGGTTATTTTACAGAAATGAGCCTGTGAGTATCTTAAAATTTATATGGCATTTATGTAAAGTGTAAAAATCTATTTAAATGTCCATGCTTACTTGATTAATAGCTGAAATTAGTAAGTTTAAACATTAAAAGTGTTTACAGACACGATATAAATAAAGCCATATGGAATTATAGCCTATTGTCAAAAAAATAACATAGAGAGCATATCTTTATGCATTTCAAAGAGAAATTTATGTACCTCACGTGTGTTTGTTGTTTGTACACTAGTCCAGATGAATAGTAATAAATTAATTTTACTTAAAATTAGTGCTGTCAAACGATTAATCGCGATTAATTGCATCCAAAATAAAAGTTTTTGTTTACATATATGTATGTGTACTTTGTATATTTATTATGTATATATAAATACACACATACAGTAAATATTTTGAAAATATTTACATGTATATATTTATATTCTTATATTTTATATTAAATATAAATATATTTAACATATAAACAACATATTTTTCATAAATATAGGTGTGTGTTTGTATTCATATATACATAAATATACACAGTATAAACACAGTATGTAAACAAAAACTTTTATTTTGGATGCGATTAATCGCGATTAATCATTTGAAAGCACTACTTAAAATGTAAAAACATTTACAATATAATAATAATAACAACAGCAACTGTGTTTGATGCAAAACTCACCTGAAATTAAAGCAATAGCTAAAAATGTTAATTCAGTATATCAATAATAGTTGTGAGAAACAAATTCAAATGCCTTTTGTCTGAGAATAACAAATGATATCCTAAAAAAGACATTTTCGTCACAAAGGCCCTAACAGAGCTGACTAAAAACAAAGTAAATGTAAAAGATGAAGTACAAAACATAAAATTGTCAAATCAAGTAAGCTATTTAACTCTTCCACTGAATGACCGCCTAAGTATTCTCTGCTATAGGTTATATACTATGAGTTGCTGCTTTACGAGCATTTAAAATTGTATTTACAAATAAAACAAGTTTCAAATGAGCTTTACTGTCAAGACATTTTGTCCTGTAACGAAGCGCCATCTATCGAGCGTGTGTGTGTGTGTGTGTGTGTGTTTATAAAGGGACTCTTATTTTGAAATCGATAGTCGTCTTCTGCTCTGGGCGCAAGACTTCAGCCAAAGACACGAGAAAGCACATGAAAACCACATTTATGACCCACTGCATTTATATTTCAGTCCTTTATCCGAAAGCGCGTTTAACCAGGTTATCTAAGTGTGAGTATATTAATAATGCGTTAATAGTAATGCTGTAAAAACACATGGTCTCATTGTAAATGTCTGCTGTTCACGCTTAGCAACAGATCATGTGGAGTCCTGATGAAATAGCCAGCTTGTGTTATAATCACTTCAATAAACTGCCTAAGAGAGGAAAGCCAGAGGCGGGCAGAGAGTGGACTCTGCTGGCTGCTGTGATTCTGCTGACTGACAGCTCAGAGCAGCACACAGGTCAGAAACACACATCAAATAACTCTACATGATGATATGAAAACTGCTAAATGCCATTTTAACCCCTTGCTCACAGTTCACAAGCAGGTTGTGTCTTTGGGGACCGGCACCAAATGCATCGGCCAGTCTGCCATGAGTATGAAGGGTAAATGTCAAAGACACTTTGCACAAATGCAAAGCTAAATGTGCATCCTCATGTATTGAATATATTGTGCTGATGTGCAGGTGAGATTCTGAATGACAGTCATGCTGAGGTTATTGCTCGGAGGGGATGTGTCAGGTAATACATTTCATGTGACAGGGCTTCATTTTATTAGTCATGCATTCACAAACCAAACCCCAACTACGTCTGAGATCCTTTGTAGTTTATACACACACACACACACTCACTCTGTAAACATATCTTATGGGCAAATATGATGGATTTATGTGTTTGCCCATCTATGTTTGTTCATGGATTTCACATTCGTCAAGCGGATGTTATGTCCTGTAACCTGTCTTCTAGATGGCTGAACATGTTCAAATGAAGGGGATCTGCTGTGATAAAGCTTTTTACTTATCCAATATTTGGCTTGCTCCGAACATTTTACAAATCATTCTTAACATTCTTGCTTTCAACAAGATATGTATTTTTTTTTTAAAGATATTAAGACATTAAGACTTGTTTTCAGAGCATTTTATTGTTCTTACTCCAATTTAAGATATTTATTAAAGATATATATATATATTAGTGCTGTCAAATGATTAATCGTGATTAAATGCATCCAAAATAAAAGTTTTTGTTTAAATAATATATGTGTGTGCTGTGTAATTTATTATGTATATATAAATACACACATGCATGTATATATTTAAGAAAAATATGTTATGTTTATATAATAAATTTGTGTATAAATTAAATTATATGAATATAAATGTATACATGCATGTGTGTCTATTTATATATACATAATAAATACACAGTACACACACACATATATATTATGTAAACAAAAACTTTTATTTTGAATGAGATTAATCATTTGACAGCACTAATATATATATACATACACACAATTTAATTTGTTATATAATTGTTTACTGTTATACCGTTTTGAATATGTCTTAAGTTTTAGATTTTTTTTATTTATAAACCAAGCATGAAGGCATATTTCATTTAATGTAACTGTACTTTGAAATCAGTACCAGTTTTCTAATGTGAATTATAAACAACCATCATTTTTTGGTATAAAACAGGGTTTTAGAGGAGTAACAGAAGTGTTACAGAAGGATGTTTCCCGTCCTCAGGTATCTGACGGAGCAGCTGTTCAGGGCCGTAAGCGGCCAGAGCTCGGATGTTTTCTGCCCTGGATCTGAAGAGGGAAAGTGGGCAGTTAAACCAGGAGTCTCTTTCCTTTTCTTCACCAGTCAAACACCCTGTGAGTCCAGCTACTACTTCAATGTTAAAGACTAAATATTTATGTCATATTAAAAAGGTTCTGTGCCTTATACTACCAGTCAAATGTGTTTACACATTCTCGTTTTTTTTATTACTTCCCATTTTTGAAAAAAATAGTCATCAAATATTAGAATGAAAATGTAAAACAAATCAAAATGATCAGTCATTTCATTACTTAATAATTTTTCATTTAAATGATAAACATCTTGCAGTTTCTGTCAGGGGTATGAAAACTTATGCAGTCGACTGTAAATATTTACCAGCAGTGCTGGGTAGATTACAAATTGTAGTCTGTTACTGATTCTAAATTACATAACAAAAATTGTAGTTAGATATGTAATCCATTACATTACACATTATAGGTAGTATAATCAGACTACTTTTAGATTACTTTTGACCTACAGTATCATGTTGATTTAAATAGGATAGTCTTGTACCATGTGATATAAAAATACAAAAAGAAAGAAAATATATTCTATTCATTGTTATTAACAATATGAAGTGCATTATATAAAAAAACCATTACGTAAAAAAAAACATGAATTTGAGGATTTTAATGTGTTTGAAAGACAAAAGCACAGAAAATGTAAAGATGAAAAAGAAGAGTTTGGGGAGAATCAATAAATTATGAATATATTGCTATTGTGTGAATAATTTGTAATTATGTAATCAATAAAAAAGTAACTGTAGTCTGATGAGGAGTTTTTTTTACAATGTAATTTAATCTAATTTAGTGCTGTCAAACGATTAATCGCATTCAAAATAAAAGTTTTTGTTTACATAATATATGTGTACTGTATTTATTATGTATATATAAATACAAACACATACAGTATATATTTTGAAAATATTTACATGATTTACGTGTATATATTTATGTTCATATAATTTAATTTACATATAAATATATTTATTATATAAACAACATTTTTCTTAAATATATACATGCACGTGTGTGTATTTATATATACGTAATAAACACAAAATACACACACATATATTATATAAACAAAAACTTTTATTTTAGATGCATTTAATCGCGATTAATCATTTGACAGCAATAATATATTTATATTCATATAATTTATATTATATATAAATATATTTAATATATAAGCCTAACATATTTTTCTGAAATATATACATGCATGTGTGTATATTTATATATACATAATAAATATGCACAGTACACACACATATATTATGTAAACAAAAACTTTTATTTTGGATGCGATTAATCGTGATATAATTACAAGTACTTAATTTTTGGAATCTGAGTGAGCAATACACATTCAGTCCAGCAGTACACAACAACAGCACTCCTGCTTGTGTGCTATTGCTTATATGTTAACATCTTGTCAGTCAGTGCTTTGCTAATGAATCCTTAGGTGGTGATGCCTCCATATTTCCTATGACTGGCAGTCAAGCGCAGCCCTGTGAGCCTGTGAAGTCAATCCAGAGCGAAGAATCAGAGAGACGAGGCCAGAAACGACACGCCGAGAGTGACCTGGAAGAGAGTGACAGCCGTTCATCCCGCAGAAAATCAGGGGATACCGATGAGCATGAAGTCATAACAGAAAACAAAGAAAGTAATCCATCAAATGCAGTCTTGCACTGTCAGCCAGAAGAGGAGAAAGACATCCACCGCACGGGGGCGAAGTGTGTCCCCACCGGCCCGGCCGACCCGCTGCAGCCCGGGTTACTCTATCACAGCGTCGGGGTTCTGCGGCTGAAGCCGGGCCGCGGCGAGCGCACGCTTTCTCTCTCCTGCAGTGATAAACTGGCCCGATGGGGCGTTCTGGGCTTCCAGGGCGCCCTGCTGTCTCATTACCTGCAGGAGCCGCTCTATTTCAGAGCTGTGGTGGTTGGAAAGTGTCCTTACAGCCATCAGGCAATGCAGAGAGCACTGAAAACACGGTAAGTGGATTTACCGCACCAGCAAACCACGATTTCTGCAGAATTTGTAGGTTTGTAAAAAGTGTTTGCTGATGTTCACAATCTCACAGGGTTCTTTAAAGGTGTCATGGCATGAGAAATCAAATTTGCCTTGATCTTTTGGCATATAAGAGGTTTTTGTACCATTAAAACATCCTGCAAGTTTTATAGCTTAAAACGTCGTCCTCATTATAAACAAAGCATTTGTATAATCAAGCTTCAAAAATGGCTCATTTGGATCTGAGGAGTAAGATGACATCACAGGGGCACAGTCATTTGCATAAATTTGCATAAACACGCCTCCAGAGCAAGACATCGACCAATAGTCTTCTTCTCTCCATAGGCTCCGCCCACTGGCGTTCAGTCACTTAACAGCTGACACTTGATCTCGCTGAAAGCGAGCGTCGCGTTAAAAGCAAACAGCGTTCACTTTGACTCAGTCGCGCTCGAGTCTGTCGTCAGGACAAATGCAGTGAAAGATCGTTCACTTTGACGCGTTTGGTTTAAGCAGCTCGTTCTCGTCTTTGTACAGATATCAGAAGGATCCCAGCGTCAGGAACAGGTGGATAGTTTATTTTTAATGGCGTCCCGGATCGTGTCGGAGGATTTTGTTTTGTAAACGAGGCACAGTGTCATGAAGAGTCACAAAGAAACATTTGTTGAAAGATGAAGCGATACTAGATCTGACTGCAGCTGCATCACAAACCACAAGTAAATGATTTCATAATGCTTTGTCTGGAAATGGCTGTTTGACTATGTTGTCAAAACACACATGTAATAGCGAGGGGGCGTTGATGCTGTTTCCTATGCAGTGACGTTAGCCAATCAAAACAGTGGCCGATTACTGAGAAGCCTTAAAGGACCCGTGAAATCCAAATTAATGTTTTTTGGGTGTTAGTATCAATATGTTAGTCTTAAGGTTATCTATAAGCCAGTGTGCTCCAAAAGAATGACAAAATTTGCATTTAGAAGATATAAGCATTCAAAGCTTGCAGTTCGTCACTTCCTCCAAAATGGATCAGTGATTTTTTTGACGTCACATCGTACTTCAGCTTCTCATCAAATCTTCTGACCAATCAAATGCTCTCTAGAATCCGAAGGGCCCGCCCCCAACACTATAAATTGACGCTGAAGCATCACTTGTTCATAGGATTTGTATTTTCTGTACGATGAGTGGCATGTAGTGCAATATACAGGGGATAGGGAACGATTCAGACAGTGCAAATATGCTTTACATTGGGGCAAAAGAGTCTGGTTTCTGGTCTGCTCCGGTCCAGAGACACGATACACAGAGCGGATCATATGCGCGAGTCAGAGTAGACCACAAAACATATCGGACCCATTTGAATTCTACACAGAATACTGTATTTTATAGCAATATGGATGAGATTGTGGCTGTCATACCCTGTCAGTTGTGGCTTTACCGAGCTCAATAGCTCTAATCCAAGCTGTGATATTAACAAACACTATTGGCTGTTTAAAAAGGGGGCAGGGCTGCTTGATATGTACCGCCCTGTCTTCCTGTTTCAGTTAAACTGACGTCAACACATAGAATAACGCTGCGTGTTTCAAGGCACTTCAGTGGACACGCCCATTTAAAAACAGGTAGTTTTAGACAGAATCATTTTTCCACATATTTGTTTTTTTTTTGTGAAAAAACTTTATTAATATTATAAGTAAATGTACTTGTTTTGGGAAGTGTTCCCGGTTCCGGTTGACCTAATTAATGCAGCCTAACAATCCTTTAACGGATTTGAATAGAAGCGTATTAGTGTGTTATGTGTAAGCCAGGTTAAAGAGATAGGTCTTTAATCTAGATTTAAACTGACAGAGTGTGTCTGCCTCCCGAACAGTGTTAGGTAGATTGTTCCAGAGTTTGGGTGCTAAATAGGAAAAGGATCTGCCGCCCGCAGTTGATTTTGATATTCTAGGTATTATAAAATGGCCAGAGATTTGAGAACGCAGCAGACGTGGAGGACTATGAGACTATAAGAGCTTGCTCAAATACTGAGGAGCTAAACCATTCAGGGCCTTATAGGTAATTAGAAAGATTTTAAAATCTATCCGATGTTTGATAGGGAGCCAGTGCAGTGTTGACAGAACCGGGCTAATATGGTCATACTTCCTGGTTCTAGTAAGGACTCTAGCTGCTGCATTTTGGACCAACTGTAGTTTGTTGATCAAGCGTGCAGAACAACCGCCCAATAAATCATTACAATAGTCTAACCTTGAGGTCATAAACGCATGAATTAATGTTTCTGCATTTGACTTTGAGAGCATAGGTCTCAATTTAAATATGTTTTTGAGATGGAAAAACGCAGTTTTTTCAAATGCTAGAAACATGTTTTTCGAAGGAAAGATTGCTATAAAAAAGTACGCCTAGGTTCCTAACTGATGAAGAAGAATTGACAGAGCAGCCGTCAAGTGTTAGATAGTGTTCAAGGTTATTACATGCAAAAGTTTTTGGTCCAATAATTAACACCTCTGTTTTTTCAGAATTTAGTAGTAAGAAATTGCTAGTCATCCAGTTTTTGATATCGACTATGCATTCCGTTAGTTTTGCATATTGGTATGTTTCATCGGGTTGCGAAGAAATATAGAGCTGATTATCATCAGCATAACAGTGAAAGCTAACACTATGTTTCCTAATGATATCTACCAAGGGTAACATGTAAGGGGCCTAGTACTGAGCCTTGAGGTACTCCATACTGCACTTGTGATCGATATGATACCTCTTCATTTACTGCCACGAGTAGATGGCGGTCAGATAAGTACGATTTGAACCATGCCAGTGCACTTCCACTAATGCCAACATAATTTTCTAGTCTATTTAAAAGAATGCTGTGGTCGATAGTGTCGAACGCAGCGCTAAGATCCAGTAGCACTAATAGAGAGATACGACCACAATCAGATGATAGAAGCAGGTCATTTGTAACTCTAATGAGAGCAGTCTCAGTACTATGATACGGTCTAAATCCTGACTGGAATTCCTCACAGATACCATTTTTCTCTAAGAAGGAATTGTACAAGAAAATCTTAATTATGATTTCAAGAGGTCTTAAATTTGGTGACGGAAAGACAAGAATTGCGATATGGCTTAATGTGACGATTAAACTTCGAAAGGCTCTGATGTCATTGCTTTGTCATGCTTTGTTTACTGCCGTTACCGGGGAATCAGGTATGTTGGTTATGTCTGCTGGCAGAGAATGAATGAGCATTTTCAGTAAGCCTGTCTGCTGTTTTTGTTGTCCAATGTGAAAATCAACCCATGTTTTTACCCTGCAAACACGCAGAGCTGTAAATGTGAATTGGTGGATCGACAAGAAGATAATGCGTTATAAAAATCTAAACAATAAAATGTATTTGTTAATTAATATAATAATTTATTGATAATAATTGTTTAAATTAATATAATTAATACTGATGACTCATCCATTTTCTTAAAAATGGTTTAAAGGCTGAAATGTGAAATGTATATCATTTTATAAAACCTTTTGTTTTTGTGAAAACTTGTATCTGAACAGTAAAACTTTTTTTTTTCCAGTCATTTTACAGTTGTTATGTTACTATAGACATTGCCCTACCCCGCTCATATGGTATTTATTATATTTGTCTTAAATATGAGCTTAAAAATCCTGCAGAAACCCTGCAAGTTGTCTAGTAGAAGTTGCTTGATCATTTAATTTTGTTCTTTTTGAGTAATTATCTCTATGTATTGATATTGCAAAACCATCAGTTTTTATTTTCATTTTTCTTGGCTTGTCCAGAGAGGCTGTCTTTGCATAATTGCACACAACAAATTTTTGGTATACAGGTGTTTAGCGACCCATCATGTGTTCATAGCTCAGAATAGGTACATTTATAATGGGAAGAGTTTAAGTCTCAGTTCCAAATATTTATTCAAGGTAAGTCTAATACACATGCAGAACATTTGAGGTTTCTCTTGAGGTTTTTTTATGGCGATGAAGTTCTGTGGTAATTGTGATTCTGAGATCCCTCTGGTCATTTTTGTTTGAGAGGATATGTAATCTCTGGTTAAGCATTTACAGACGACTGTATCCTGTACGTCTAGTAGACTGAAACTTGGCTAAACACATGACTGTTGCAGCACAAGTGTTATTTAGTCTTGTGTTTAGTCAAGTTTCAGTCCACTAGACGTACAGGATACAGTCGTCTGTAAATGCTTAACCAGAGATTTCTCCGTGTTTTTTGCAAGGCTATCGTGCTTAAACTGGAGTTTTGTCTCAGTTCAGGTGTTGTGGTTTTCCAAATTGATGTCAGCTTGATCTTTTTCCAGATTATGTTATTTTTTCCACTTTTCTTTTTATGCTGATCTCACCAATGACCACTTTTATTAGGAGTTACTGCCCAAAAGCCAGAAATGGCCTTATAAACCCTCGGTTTCATAGCGCAAGATGTTTTCCACATGCCTGAGCTCCAGAGGGTCTGGGATTGGACTTGGGTTCTTTTTTTATTTCTTGCCAAAATTCAGAAGTTTGGAGAACAAAAATCTTGTTTCTTAGCTGTTGCTAAATTTGTATAAATATATTTTTTCTTTGTGGTGTTTATTTAGCAATAGTATATTACTTTTGTATATTTGTACAATGTATAGTACACTTTTCGGGGGAATAGACTTGTGAATGATTTAATTACAGATGTATTTATTAAGCTGAGGTAGAAGAAAGTTTTTTTAACAAATAAATTTTAAAGAAGTATACAATCAAACATTGTATGCACAAAATGAATCATTAATAAAATTAATAATTAAACATTTGTATAATTTAATAATATTATTATATTTAATAAATATATTAAAGTATTGGTAACACTTTATTTTAAGGTGTCCTTGTTACATGTTACATGTACTTACTATTATAATAACAATTATGTATACATAATTACATGCAAGTAACCCTAAATCAAATCCTAATCATATAGTAAGTACATGTAGTTAATTAATATTACTCAGTACTTAAATCTATAATTACACTGTAACAAGGACACCTTAAAATAAAGTGTAACCAAAGTATTTATACAGTTGGGGTCAAAGGTTTACATCCCCTTTCAGAATCTGCAAATAATATTTTTTAATTATTTTACCAGAATAAGAGGGATCATACAAAATGCATGTTATTGTTTATTTAGTACTGACCTGAATAAGATATTTCACGTAAAAGATGTTTACATATAGTCCACAAGAGAAAATAATAGTTGAATTTATAAAAAAAATAACTCTGTTCAAAAGTTTACATCCCCTTGATTCTTAATACTGTGTTGTTAGCTGTGTTTTTTTGTTTAGTGATAGTTGTTCGTGAGTTTCTTGTTTGTCCTGAACAGTTAAACTGCCTGCTGTTCTTCAGAAAAATCCTTCAGCTCCCACAAATTCTTTGGTTTTCCAGCATTTTTGTGTATTTGAACCCTTTCCAACAATGACCGTATGATTTTGAGATCCAACTTTTCACACTGAGCACAACTGAGGGACCCATATGCAACTATTACAGAAGATTCAAACACTCACTGATGCTCCAGAAGAAAAAAACATGCATTAAGAGCCGGGGGGTGAAAACTTTTGAACAGAATGGAGATGTGTACATTTTTGTTATTTTGCCTTAATATCATATATTTTTTTCATTTAGTGCTGCCCTTCAGAGGCTACAGAAGATACTTACATGTTTCCTAGAAGACAAAATAGGTTAAATTTACCCTGATCTTCAAATGAAAAAAGTTTTCACCCCCCGGCTCTTAATGCATGTTATATAGTTTATAACCATTTTAATGAGGGAGGGATTTTTAAATGCATTTTATTTGACTAAAATAATTTTAGGGGTGATTTTTTTTCAAGACTTCTCTAATTAAAACACAGATAACAGGTTAAGAGGAAGGCTGGAACATATAATTCGCCAATTAAATGGCTGTTTTTTTTTTATGTTAAATTGTTCCATTAAAATCAAACTCACTTCTCATCTCTCACAGATGCTCTGATGTGAGGGATTTGCCGTCAGGTTTCTCCGTACACGATCCAGAGATCCTGCAGTCCGGTCTGGAGTTTCCTCACAACCACACACACACCGAGGCCAAACACACACACACACAGGGCAGAATATCTCCCTGCGGGGCAGGTGAGCGCACACAAACATATTCATCATATACAGGGATTTATTTCTGTGCTTGTGCAACTCCTCAAAATGAGTTTGTGTTACGTCAAAACTAAAGCAAATAGAAGCAGTGATGCAGTCTGCACTGAACACACCCGCTGTAGACGACAGCCCTAACAATGTGAGGTTTCCTAACATTAATCTCTAGTGTACACAATCCCAAAGCAGACTGCACACGTACAGTAACTCCCAGACGGTTGACGTGTTTCCATTACAGTGTCTTCTTTGCTTTTGGCGTAAGGTGATGTCTGGTGTGGACACTGTCTGTTTCAGCTGCTGGTGTTTGATGGAGTTTTCTTCAGATGTGTTATATATTGTTTTTAGGTGTTGGACAGGCTCCGGAAAAGCTGAACAGTTCATTAATAATTGAAAAATCCCGGCTTTGCTCTGTGATTTTTAATTAGTGTAACTTTTCTGTCCCCTATAATGAAAAATAGAAGAGGCAACAGTTGGAAAATCAGAAATGTAATAACTTTTAACATCATGATTTAGTATATTAATTTATAAATAATACACTTATTTTTACACTGCCGTTCAAAAGTTTGGGATCAGTAAGCTTTTCCATGTTTTTTAAAGAAGTTTCTTCTGCTCATCGAGGCTGTATCTATTTGATCAAAAATACAGAAAAAAAACTAATTTTTTGAAATATTATTGCAATTTAAAATAACAGTTTTCTATTGTAATAAACTTTAAAATGTAATTTATTCCTGTGATCAAAGCTGAAATCATTACTCCAGTCGTCAGTGTCACATGATCCTTCAGAAATCATTCTTATATGCTGATTTATTATCAATGCTGGAAACGGTTGTGCTGCTTCATATTTTTGAAACCTGTGATACTTTTTTCAGGATTATTTGATAAAACTTCAAACTAGAAATTTTGTGTGACAATATACTCTACTATTCAAAGGTTTGGGGTCAGGACATTTTTTTCTTTCCTTTTTTTTTTTTTTTTAAGAAATTAATATTTTTATTCAGCAAGGATGTGTTAAATGGATAAAAAGTGATAGTAAGGAGTTATATATTATATTTTTTGGAAAAAAAAAAAGTATATATATTTTGAGTAAATGCTGTTCCTTTTGAACTTTTTATTCATCAAAGAAAAAAGTATCACAGGTCCCAAAAAAATAAAAAATAAAAAATTAAGCAGCGAAACTGTTTCAACACTGAAGACTGGAGTTATGGCTGATGAAAATTCAGCTTTGCATCACAAAAATAAATTATATTGTAAAGTATATTAAAATAGGAAACTGATATTAGAAATTGCAATAATATTTCACAATATTTCTGTTTTTTATGTATTTTTGATCAAATAAATACAGCCTCGATGAGCAGAAGAGACTCCATTAAAAACATTACAAATCTTACTCTTCCCATGGCTTTTGCCTCAAACTCCTAATTTGGTGCTTATTAATAGTTAGTAAGGTAGTTGTTAAGTTTAGGTATTGGGTTGGATTAAAGATCTAATACACAGCCAATATGCTAGTTAATATTGAGAATTGGTCCTTAAAATAAAGTGTTACTGAAGTATTTTTATAGGCCAACCCGGAAGTTAACATCAACCTGGTTCCTTCACCAAACTCCCAAAAGGATTTTTCCACTTAGACTTTTTCCTGAGTGTTTTAGTTCGGATAGTTTGCAACCATGTTTTTTCAAGAGAAGTAACTTTCCTAAAGCGTTATAAAAACGTGAAAAATTCATTTCTCAAAAATCATTACCATTGCACTGAATATCAAAAATCCTCTCTGAAGTGCTTCAGCAGAGGTTACAAACAGTCAAAAGTGGCCATAACTGAAGAAACGACCCACATACATTGGCCTTTTTTGAGCTGGCATGGTTTAAATTGACAATCAGATTCATTCACTGTCTGTGAGGTCCAGTTTAGTGGTTGTGTTAATGATTAGATGAACTAACAGTGATATGAATCTCCCTACAGCCATCAGCTGGTGTGCCGTATCCCAGCAGCCTCTAGATGTCACTGCCAACGGTTACAAACAGGGAGTGACGAAAAAAGCTCTGGGCACATCGCAAGCAAGGTGATCACCTGACAACAAATTTGCATTTTGAGGAGAATATGTTTATGACTCACTGGTGTGCTGCAAACATTCAGAATGAAGTCTGGTGAATGTTACTTAAGTTGCTGGTTAAGCTGGTTAAGTTGACAGTGTCATCCCAAAACAGTGAGTCACCACAATAACCAGCTATGAGCTCATGCTTATTACGTTTCATATTTCTCCATGTGTAGGTCATTAATCAGTAAAGTGGAGCTCTTTCATTCGTTTCTGAAACTGGTGGCAGCAACCGAAGTCTCTCGGCTTCCAGAGTCCCTCCGGTGAGTGCTTTAAAACCAGGGAGACCTGCAATAGTTTTACTCCGGTAAACATTTCTCAATCATGAAATTACCTTGCACTGACACTGTTTGATGAGAACTGAGCAGAGCTGGATAATGACACTAACTTTGCAACATTGTCATTATTCAGCTCAAGTCAGTTTAGTGAATCGATGAGAGTTAATGAACTAAACTGAGCTGAATAAACGCCAGTGTCTTCTGTAGAGCTGCTTGTAGCTGAATTTATTTTCACAGTTGCTGAATTTTACAGCATTAACACTGGTATTTTCCTGTTTATTCATGAAGATGCTTTGAAACAATCTATATTATATAAAGTGCTAATATATAAATACATTCGACTGGGCTTTCTCCATTTTTAGTCTTGGCTCCAAAATCTTTTGAACAAGAAAATACAGCTGAACACACAAAAAAGCATGTTGTTACTCTGTGAGGTCAGGGTTAATTAATTAATTGTAAAATGCATAATATTTAAAACATGACTTTCCCCAACCTTCAATTTATGGACAATATGCTTGTCTCAATCGATACCTTTGTGGTTTTATAGCCCCCCCGCAAAGCTTAGCCTACAGTTATTACTAAACTATGATGACACTTTAGATTAGATGACAAAAATTAAACCAACATACACACATTTTCTCTAAAGGAGTTTGTACTCGTAGGTAATCAGATATAGAGTCGTTTCCTCTCAGTAAACCCATATTTACATGAATCCCTGTCGTGGTAATCAGATTCTTTGCTCTGTTTGGTTTAGAGTATTGAATTGTGGTGTGAAGTGACAGTTTTTTGTCGATTTGCGTTGTGTGTGTTTTATTCTTGTAAAGCAGCATGATTATTGAACAGTAGATCTTTGTTAGTTGGTGACCCGAGGGAACAGTGTTCTTCTGTTCTTGTATCTTTGAAGTGATCCTGCCCAGCGTCCAGCTCTAGTTACACCGCTGACAGACTCGCACAAGAGCAAATAACAATGATCCATCCACAGAGATCCCACAGCACAGGCGTCTCTGTGCACTCCATGCTCAAATAAATCCATCAGCCTGCGTCTGCTTTCAGAGTCTCATTAGCAAAGGATTTCTGCATTAGTCGAACAATAAGACTTTACTGTGTGACTGATGCCGGGATTTCCAGGTGACTTGCAGCATTAGGCCCAAAAAAGCAAACACTTCCACCTCAGTTTTGTGCGTTGTTGTGATCATGAGTCATGACATGGATTTTTTATTACTTTAATATGTTCCTTGAGGTTTACTTATAATGTTAATAATGTTTTTTTGCACCAAAAAAAAAAAAAAAATGGAAAAATGATTATTTTTAACTCTCATGCATGACCCTCTGTCTAAAACGACCTGGTTTAAGCGAGGAGCGTCTCGCTGCAGCCCACAAGATCCAGGGGGCGTGGTTGGATCCAGATCCAACTCCTCCCACCTTACATATACCTAAACCTACCCATCTCCACCCCCTGATCCCTAAACCTACCGATCTCCACCCCTAAACCTACCCATCTCCACCCCCTGATCCCTAAACCTACCGATCTCCACCCCTAAACCTACCCATCTCCACCCCTAAACCTACCAGTCTCCACCCCCTAGATGTGGATCCAGCCACGCCCCCTGGATCTTGTGGGCTGCAGCGAGCCCTACTTAGTTTAAGGGGCAAGTCCTTTAAGGCTTCTCTTATGATTGGCTAACGTCACTGTATAGGAAACATATTTTCATATTAACGCCCCCTCGCTATTGCATGTGAGTGTTTTGACAACACGATCGGAAAAATAAAACGGTCATTTCCAGACAAAGCATTATGAAATTATTTACTTGTGGTTTGTGATGCAGCTGCAGTCAGATCTAGTTCCGCTTCATCTTTCAACAAATGTTTCTTTGTGACTCTTCATGACACTGTGCCTCGTTTACAAAACAAAATCCTCCGACATGATCCGGGACACCATTAAAAATAAACTATCCACTTTTTCCTTACGCTGGGATCCTTCTGATATCTGTACAAAGACGAGAACGAGCTGCTTAAACCAAACGCGTCAAAGTGAACGATCTTTCACTGCATTTGTCCTGACAACAGACTCGAGTGCGACTGAGTCAGAAAGTGAACATCTGTATCCAGTGTAGACAAGATAGCGCAGTGATTGTAATATATGCGACGTTCGCATTCAGCGAGATCAAGTGTCAGCTGTTAAGCGACTGAACGCCAGTGGGCGGAGCCTATGGAGAGAAGAAGACTATTGGTCGATGTCTTGCTCTGGAGGCGTGTTTATGCAAATGACTGTGCCCCTGTGATGTCATCTTGCTCCTCAGATCCAAACGAGCCGTTTTTGGAGCTTGATTAAACGAATGCTTTGTTTATAATGAGGACAATGTTTTAAGCTATGAAACTTGCTTAAAACATTCACTATAGTCATAGTCATCATCTATTCATATAAATGTATTCATCATGTTCAGCTTCAGCTTCCTGAGCGAAGTAGCATATTTTCAACAAAAGAATGACAATGAAAAGATTTCAGCGCTATCCATGTTTTGCACTTTAATCAGTTAAATAGTAAGTTATAAAAATTGTGTAACACGTAGACAAGTGGAAAGATTACAAGTGTGAATGTTGGGAAAGGCAAAGCAAATGTTTGAAGAGAAATGTCTCTGTTTAAAGGAATTAAATCTGATTTTGGAGATAAAAATCTGTTTATTAATAACTTAGTATACATAGTTCTTTCTTAAAAGACTAGCTTAACTGTAAAGTGCTACTTTAGCTTGCCAAGCTATAAGCTACTCATGCTTTAAGGGAGACCTATTATGCCCCTTTTTACAAGATGTAATATGTCTCAGGTGTCCTCAGAATGTGTCTGTGAAGTTTCAGCTCAAAATACCCCACAGATCATTTATTATATCATTTCGAAAATGCCTATTTTAAGTGGAAACAGAAATGGGTTGTTTTAATGCATGTCTCTTTAAATGTAAATGAGCTGCTGTTCCCCGCCCCCTTTTCCAGAATAGGGCTGTGCCTTTACAGCTCGTACTTGACATTCTCTGCTAAAAAAATATCTGTTTGGTTTTTATTAGGGAATGTAACGATACCATTTTTTCAGAACCGATCCAATACTGAAAATTCTGAGTATCTACCGATACACCGATCTGATCCAATACAGCGCAGTTATTTTTTTAAATCAATGTAGAATTTCTATACCTCCGTGTGTTGACCTGATCATCACTCTTTTGTCTATGACACAAATACTATTATAAACTAGGTTAGTGGATAATTCAGAAGCAAAAGATACTCTAGAAAAATCATGGGTGCACACTAATTTTATAAAATCTAAACATTTATTGCAACAACATTATTTGGTGGGAAACAAATAAAAGTTAATAAGTGTAGGACAAAATTTGGTAAAATGTTACACATTGCTCTTTGTATTGTTGTAAAATACATTCATGAAAAACAAGTAGCCTAGCCAAAATATATTTATATATAAAATATATACTATAAAATTAAAAGACATTTCTTTAAACGTATAATGAAGGCAGCAACATATGATAGATAGGACAGAACAAGAAAGACTATTAATAATCTTTCATTGCACAAAAATATTATAATACGAAAGGGTATGGCTCCAATACAGAGCGGCACAAAGCGTTCAGCGCTCCGCATAGAAAAGTTCAAAGCACAAAAAGAAGAGATATTGATTCCTAGTATGTTAAATCTGTGCGAAAATTTATTGAGCCTTTTCTTTTAACAGTTTTCAACTTGGATACTGTGCGCTCTTGGAGAGAGTTTCATTGTTTTGACTGTCATAACCGAATGCAAAACGCAGTTTGAATGCTGAATGGAGGATGACAGACAGCCACAGCATAGAGAAGAGTTTACATGAACTTGAATTTAGAATTCATTGAACTATGGAACAGCTTCAGGAGACTTGAAATGTAGTGCATGAAAATTTTACAGTGCTTTATAATGTTTTTGTGCCTTTTGTGGGGTTTAAAAATAACACAGAATGATTTGGATCCGTCTCGTCTGACCGATACCCTATCTGGCAGAAAATGCTAGAATCGGAGCCGATACCGATACTGAATATCGGATCGATGCATACCTAGTTTTTATTATCATATATATCGTGCTGAAATCATGTCTTAAACCATATTAGTTTAAACTTCTGATGTAGGGTTTTCTGAGCGCGCACAGAAAGCGGCTGCACACGACGTGAGTACTAAACTTAAGTTCTCTTTCATGTCTTATTGCGCTTAAGTTGTCAAATACACACAAGTTTATGTTAAAAACACACAAAAACAGTCGGTTATGTCTGTGAAGGTAAACAGCTGGGAAAGAAAAGTCATGTTTATATTAGATCTGTCGCAGCAGTGTAATATACAGTAACTAAATCAATAAATCCACTGCTCTCGTCTGTCTGAGGCTGGGACTCTAAATACTGTTCTGTGCTCGTCAGTGCAGCCAGACACAAAAGTTGGCAATGTTTTGCTCAAACTTTCGCCCATGGAGTTAGAACTGCAGAAACGTGCAGATTAAGTGGCGGTAATATTGTAAAAAGATCCCCTTTCTACGTCACCGAACGATACCAGATGTTTGCAATACGTCGGCCAACCATTTGTGTCTGCGTTTGTGTAGAGTACAGTATGTTTCTTGCATTAGATTGTGTTTGAAGCAGAAACGTGATGCCATGCATGCCTGTCCTTAAAGTCACGTTGACCTCTGACCTCTCTTGCACGCTCCCTACAGCGCGCAGGTGTTGTTTGTGTATCTGTTGTGTCTGATCGATGTGTTTGTTTCTTCTCTGCGCTCGCTGAAGTGGAAAAGATTTGAAGACGTACTGGGACTACAAGCAGGCTGCAGGGCCGTATCAGCAGGCCTGGACACAGCTGCGTCTGCAGGCCTTCCCGCTGTGGCCCCGGGGCCCGCCAGAACTGATGCTGTTTTCCTAGCGGACTGGACTTTACCATATCACTGTCCTGAACGGATCACATGAATAAAAGCAGTGTCTTATACTCGAGGCTCCAGCAGAGATCAAATATATAAATGTTTTAAAAAATGTTGTAAATTACTAAGTGCTACTTAAACAGTGTCGGGGAGTAACTAGTTACATGTAATTACAAAATAAATGTAACTGTAATCTGTTACCGTTACTGAGAAAATGTGTAATTAAATTACAGTTACTTATGAAATGTTAATGATTACAAAGGGAGTTGCATCTGAATATTTTCACACACATACACAGATTTGATTGATTTCTTTCCAGAATGATAATTGACTGCTTTAAAATATGAGACACCAATGTTTCAGGAGTTTTATTTCCTATTCGGATTTGTCTATATGCTTTATTTTTTGAGATTAACTGTTTTTCCCAAGGCATTGTCTTTCCAGTCATAGCAAATATTTGATTTCAAAAACAGTATCACAGCTATTAAACTATATCTTATGATATTAAATCAGTATTTAATCTCAGATTGATCTCAAAGTAAAAAGCGGTGCTAAAGTCTGATTTTGTGGTGGCTGTGCTTTAAAATTAAATTATCTTAATTTTAGTGATGAAGGATTTTGAAAGTCTGACAGGAGTCAGTGTCGAGTTCTACTGTATGTAAATGTTTCAAAATGATTAAGTTGAAAGCATTTGTTAGAAATTTAGAAAAGTGACCAAAAAGTGATCAAATGTAATCAGTTACATTAATAAAGTAATAGAAATAGTTACACTACTTATTACATCTTAGATAGGGTAATTTGTAAGCTGTAACCTATTACATTTCCAAAGTAACCTTCCCAGCACTGCACTTAAAACAACAGAACTGTAAATGCAACTAAAATTTATAATTAGTACAGTTTACTTACCCGAGTTGCCATTTCTATCTTCTATTCTCTGTTCATTTCTATTATAAAAGATGTTAGCAGGCTCGCTCTGTTCTCCATTCAGCAAAAGTATATATTGACCAAGGGCTATAAACCAAAAAAAAAGCAGTATGTATATTACGTTATATATTCCACGTCTAAGTCCTTCAGGAGCTTTGTGTGAGAAACATTTGAGCTGAAATTGAAGTCGTTATTGACCGAAGAATGCCGTAGCTCTCGAATCTCACTGACATCACTGATGCCAAACACCAAATGTCTCATGATCAACCGAGTTTGAACGAGGGGAAGTCAAAAGCTATTGTGTAACACTTTCATAGTATGGTTTTTGTTAGACTGAAAGCCCCTGGTCGGTATTTGCATTTGTGGTATGAGATCGAGTATCAGCTGAGTTATGGAGTTTTTCAGTATCGGGTGAACTTTGCCTTAAAGCTTACATTGGAACTGTATATGTTCTGGTCCAAGAGGTTTGTATTTATATTATTAAAGGATAGTTGAATGAAAATTCTCATCATGTTGGTTTTTTTTGTGTGTGAAACAGATTTCTTGAAAGAGTGGGTCTCAATAAATCATATCGACACTCGGTTTATTTTTTGGTGTTGGTTTTTATTGGTTAGGTCATCCAGCTACCTTACCTTTCAATTATCTTAAATATATAATTTACAGGGGAAAAATACAGTTAAATTAAAACATTAAAAGTTACTATATATTCCCAGTGTCAACATTAAGCGTCTGTAATAATAACAGTGCAACACCATTCACCAACAGAAGAAAAATCACTAATGCATTCGATCTAATGTTTCAGAGCACAATGTGACGGGTGACAATAGAGGTACAAACACATCTGCTATGTGGTTAACTGACAGATGAGTCGATCCTGTTCCCAACCGCAGAACAATCGCGCAGTCCAAAAGAAACGGGAGTGATGTGTTGCACGGCGTGGGATGATGCAGGGATCCTAATATCCAAACGTGTTTTCTCCACTGTAGGCCACGTACAAAAAGCCGTCCTCGTCTTTTTCTTTTTCGTAGAGCTGCCCCATAGTCAGACTGAAACAGCAATGGGGATTGTAAGTGTTTGGACGTTCGTAGAAATTGATGCAGATTTGCACTTATCCAAACCATATAGATTAATGTATTAAATTAAAGAAAATAAATGAATGCACAGGCATTTTGTGAAAATTACTATTATAACTCAACCGCATTAAGCGTCAGGCACGGAAAATCACAATTTGTGAGAAAATGGCAAAAGGAGGCACGTCAATGAACAGATTAATCCAAAATAAATCCTTGCTAAAAAAAACCCCGTTCACTTCTGTAGCCTGTTATTTTGCGGTGTTCCCAAGCATCAGTTATCTGACGCCCCAAGCTAAAGAAGGCCAGGTGAGTCTATTTGAGATGAGGAGGAGGTAAATAGAGATTATTTATAAATGGATGTAAAAGGAGGATGTTGGGTGGGACCTGCGGCGTCACAGGAAAACATTGCAGCTGTTCATTCCTTCCCTTTCATACGAAATCTGATGCCATATCTTCAGTTACTGGACACAATCACAGCCCTGTAGGGTTTCATCAGCTTCAGAGTTGCATGTTCAGGAAGCAATTCAAGTAAATCTACATTGTGAACAACATGTCTGCTGTATAAGGAAATACTAGACTCCTGCAGATGTTTGAGTAAACTGAATTCCTATAGCCGGTGTGTCATTGTCCTCTTCACTTCCTGGAATATTTGCCATGAGATATGTGGGTAGATTGGTCTGGTAGTGTTTTTTTTATTGGTGCATAAAAAAAGTCCCCCCCCCCCCCCCCGTTTCGTCAGGCCAGAGGAGAACGGCACTATTTTGACACACTTTTTCCCTGTTTAATACTGCAAAGCTGCTTTGACACAATCTGCATCATAAAAAGGGCTATATAAATCATGGTGACTTGACTTGAATGTAAACAGTGTTACAGAACGTCACCGCTCTTACGGTATGGAAGTAAACATACCGTACTGGCTTCACTGCTTTTACATCGTAATGACCATGAAATTTGCATATATCTTTAAACAAGCACAAAAGTCAGTAAGCATTAGAGTTGCTGCCGGGATGACAGTTTTGTAGGCCAAAATCCAGAATCGAGTTCACATTTTAGTACTTAAATCATCCTGAAGTCAATGGGTTTTTGGTCAAATAAGGTTTGTGTTTAAAACAAGCTCAAGATATTTCTGTGTTTTATTTCACAGCATAAGATACATCAGTAATCATTGTTGGGCAGTAATAATATTACTTTTTGCAGCAGCTAGTAGTGTAACTAATTACTAATAACATTTCAGTAATAATAGTACAGTTACCATCCATAAAACAGCTCTTTAGTTTTGATGCCTCAACCCCTACTGATCTGGAATCCAACAATCCAATAATTCCTAGATTTATTTTCATAATTTTCACGACTCGTGAACGCAAAGTCACCCGGTGCAGCAGGAAAAACCTCAGAGGATAGAAATATTGCCGTTACATGATTTTGTCAGAAGATAAGATGATCTGAACAATGATGTTCAGAAGTTGTGGCTTTACTTTACTCTGGCATTACATCCCACCCACATCCCTCTGATCCCGATATACATTGTATTACTATAATTAAAAATCTTTTTAGAAAACGAAACATTTTCTTATGAACTTATGTGATTTCTTTTGATAAAATACATGGGTAACAGAGAATTTCTAGCTATACAATTGGCTTCAAGCTACGCAATTAATGAGAATAATTCAACACTTTTACTTAAACGTCACTATCGATCACCTCTGAGCGTTTGTAATAACTTCTGACTGCGATCCAGTGTGGATTTTGGGCAGAAATACATTGTTAGTAACATTTTAGAAGAATTTTGAGGGGAAGATTTGCAATTACAACTTCTGTGGGGCGTGAAAGAAAATAATATAACTGATGGTATCACTAATTACTGTTACCAGAAAGTAATTAGTAAAAATAATAATATTCCTTTTGAAAGGAGTTACTAGTAATGAGTATATTATGGATAACTAGCCCAACACTGTAAGTAATACAGTCTTTTGATTTTTTACAGCTTTTACATGTCTTTAAAGGTGTGTCGCTAACCAGTAGCTAAATGGGACTAACAGAGGTTGCTGGTGACATTAAAAAAAGCTCATCTACTCACTAGCCAGCTTCACAGCTGTTCAATTCAGACAAAGGAAGAGCTCAAGGATTCAGGGAACGTTTTCAGACTGATAAGAGCTGTAGGAAGCTTACTGATGGTTAAGTTGAAATCACAAGACCGTGGGGTAGGTTATTTATAACCTACACTTATAACTTCTGGCAATTAGGTTTGAAATCTGGATATTTTTGTTACAAAAACACATGGATTCGCTACAGGAGGCCTTTATTCACCTCCCGGAGCCGTGTGAGGCATGTTTTATTACGGATGCGAGCGCTTTATTTGACGTCTTGAACAAAAACACCCACCTACTCCCATTCTAACGCTTGGAAGAGCAAGGATAATTTGTAATATATCTCCGATTGGATTCGTCTGAAAGAAGTCGGTAACACTTTATTTTAAGGTGTTATAATACAGAGTAATTACCTAATTAAGTACTTAGTAGTGGCCATTGTACTTACATGAAACAAAATGTACTTACCATGTAACTAAGTTATGAAACGGCCTGTACTTACAGTTTGTAATTATGTAGATGTAATAGGCAGCTACTGTTACACATACGTAACAGAAGCAGGGTCTGTTACACAGCTACTTGTACACTTAAGTACAATCTTGAGACACTTTATTTTAAGTAGCTTATGTTTGTGTAATATTCTGTAATTGTAATGTAATTAGAAAGATATTACATGTATTTTAGCTGTGTACTGGTGGGTTAAATCAAACTAAGGTGCAGCTGGATAAGGTGTACAGTATAGATACACATGAAGTACACTTAAGTACAATCTTGAGACACTTTATTTTAAGTAGCTTATGCCTTCGTAATATTATGTAATTGTAATGTAATTAGAAAGGTATTACATGTATTTTAGCTGTGTACTGGTGGGTTAAATCAAACTAAGGTGCAGCTGGATAAGGTGTACAGTATAGATACACATGAAGTACACTTAAGTACAATCTTGAGACACTTTATTTTAAGTAGCTTATGCCTTCGTAATATTATGTAATTGTAATGTAATTAGAAAGGTATTACATGTATTTTAGCGGTGTACTGGTGGGTTAAATCAAACTAAGGTGCAGCTGGATAAGGTGTACAGTATAGATACACATGAAGTACACTTAAGTACAATCTTGAGACACTTTATTTTAAGTAGCTTATGTCTGTGTACTTACATTTATAATTCCATAGTATAAAGTCAGCAACACATATGTAACAATCTTTTGGTTACACAAGTAACTGTGTAACAGACCCTGCTTCTGTTACATATGTGTAACAGTAGCTGCCTATTACTTCTACATAATTACAAACTGTAATTACAGGCTGTTCCATAACTTAGTTACATGGTAAGTACATTTTATTTCATGTAAGTACAACGGCCACTACTAAGTACTTAACTAGGTAATTACTCTGTATTATGACACCTTAAAATAAAGTGTTACCAGAAAGTCATATACACCTAGGATGCCTTGAGGGTGAGTAAAACATGGACTAATTTTCTTTTTTGGGTGAACTAACCCTTTAATTGATTTTAACTGAAACACTCCTTGAATTTGATATTTTTGACACAGACTCGATATTAGCATTGTCAAGTCCGGGCCGGTTAAATACTTTTTATAGGCACTGTACTTAGCAGAGTCTTTGTAATAAACAAAGCAGGATTTTACCTGGACTGAGGGACAGTTTTGTCGACAAAAAGGAATATGGCTTTTTCAGAAGGCAGCTGGATCCGCTTTCTGATGATCCACATGAACTGGGCCACTGTAATGTCAGACGGGACCAGATACTTTCGCTTGTCAATGTCCACAATCTGTGAACCAGATACTTTCTCTACAATAACCTGATAAACACAAGAGAGAGCAAACAAAGGCATTCATGTTATAAAGTATGCACTTTTTAATGATGTGAAGGTGTTTTACTGCTTTGACTGTTACACACACACACAGAGAGAGAGAGAGAATCAGCAATGAGTGGTCCGTTCACACCAAGAGAGAAACAAATATCTGTCAGCCTTAAATCAAAAGCTAATTCACTCCAGCCCAAGAGATGGCACAAGCTGCAATGCACTTTCAAGTTCAACAATTATTTTAGCAATAAATATAAAAAAGGAAACACAGACGAGACATTAAAGTCATTTGTGTATTTTGTATGGTGGAATTTAATCACAGCTGACAGCAAAAACATTAAATGTAAAAAAAAAAAAAAAAAAAACATTCAAACTTCATTTTTCTATGAATTTTTCTTTGCAAGATGAGTAAAGAGGGCCATTGCACACCCAGGTTAAAAAAAAAGTACACTTCCATAATTTACTTATAGTGCTCTATTTTTGCGCACTAATTTTGTACTAAATATACTAAAAATGATTCTTTAGTGCTTCTTAAGATAAACTTAAGATCATCTGAGTGTACTCAACTGTGCTATTTTGGGACACCATGAATATGAACTAAAATGCACTTTTAACATACTATCTCTGTATTTAAAAAATGTTTTTAGTCACCACTTGTAATACACTTGAGTGTACCAGTGTATGAAAGAGGATTCAAGTGTACTACAAGTGGTAAATAAATACATTTTTTTAAATAAAAAGATAGTATGTTAAAAGTGCATTTCACGGTGTCCCAAAATAGCACAGTTGAGTACACTTAGTTGATCTTAAGTTTATCTTAAAAAGCACTAAAGAATAATTTTTAGTATATTTAGTACAAAATTAGTGCGCAAAAATAGAGCACTTTAAGTACATTATGGAAGTGCAATTTTTTTCACCTGGGCAAATTCACATCTGTCCCATCAGTGTCATTCATGATGCAATGTTCACACATTTTTGTTTCTAACCTTAAAAAGGATTTGCATGAACTTCAAACACCAATGACTTGTACATATGGGTTCAGTCATTTTAGACACTTCCAAAACCGTTGCAACAGAGATGGAAATACAATTTTTAAATACATGAATTATGTTCCCATCGTTGTTGCCACAGATTTGGAAGTGCATTTTTCTGTTCTAAAGAAGGGGGTGCCAATACTTTTGTCTATAGAGTGTATGTACAAGTCATTGGTGTTGGGTGATGAGTTTTTGGCTCAAGGTCTACATTTACTGTCACACCAGAGCCAGTGTTCAACTGGGATTAGGACTTGGTTTTATGCAGACCAGTCAAGTTCTTCCACACTGACTCAATCAATCATTTTCTTTTTGAACCTTGTCTTATACACAGAGGCATTGTCATGTTAGAATAGAAAAGGGTCCTGTCCAAACTGTTGCTATAATATTAGAAGCACACAATTTCCTACAATATCATTATATGCTTCAACATTAAGATTTGTATTCATGGAAATTACTAAAGTAGTCAAACCTGTTCATTAGAAGGGGGCGACCCAATACTTTTGGCAGTATAGTGTGTAATTATTTAAATTGTAATAGACAAAAAACGGTTGATAGCAGATAAATTTTATCATCTTATGCAAATGAAAATTATTAATGTTTGCAGACCATTTTATGCAAATAGCTCATTGATTGCAGGTTATGTTTGTAGTTCAAAGGCTCATGAACTGCAAACATTGATGTTTTAGGCTTGTGCTCAATATGTGTGGAAGGGAAAAAAGACAACAGCCACTTCACATCCATCTTCAATGCTGATGCAAGATCCTTTGGTGTTTACTGCTGGTTGGCAAATAGCTTTCAGTGCATTAGCACCATGAAATGCTCTGATATCTAATCGATTTAGAAGTATTTATTGCAGGATGAAGAAAAAACATGACATACTGTCCAAAGAAAAAAACCCCAAAAACTTAGTTTAGACCTGCTGTTATCTATGATATGGTTATTACTAGTCAAATAACAATGGGCCAAAGACAAATTAAGATACCTAATAAATTGGAAACTGTGATTATTGTGATAACCCCATTCCTTCCAGATGGAAAATGACTCCTGGTTTGTTCTTAGATTTTACCCAAATGTGCATAACAGTGACAAGCTTTAATACTATGACTTTTCATCATAAATTTTAAAATAGAGAAGGCTATGCCCATGTTGAATTTTTCATATCCATACTCACAGGAACTCTGTCTGGGTACTTGTTGCGGATTTTGGCCGACTCCACACACCTGTGCTCTGAACGATGAAGCAAAAACACATCGATCAGTCAACATGCAATGCTCTTCACATCATTAATATTCATTAGAGAGTGTTGCGAACACGAATGGATTCTCATTAGTCATACTCATCCGCATTCTTTTTAATAATTATAAATAGATTTAAGACCACAAGCACACACATTGTTTGACAGTGTAACTACTAACAGTGTTGGGAAGGTTACTTTGGAAATGTAATAGGTTACAGATTACAAGTTACCCTATCTAAAATGTAATAAGTAGTGTAACTATTTCAATTACTTTATTAAAGTAATGTAACTGATTACATTTGATTACTTTTCTAAATTTCTAATGTTTTCAACTGTTAATCATTTTGAAACATGTAAAGCAGGCCGGGTTAACCTTATAGTAATACTCAACACTGATTACTGTCATTTTTCATCCGTCATCACTTGAATTATGAGTATAATAATTTAATTTTTAAAAACAAGACTTACTTTCAGATCATTCTGAGGTTAAATACAGATTTAAAACCATAACAATACATAGTTTAGTAGCTATGATACTGTTTTTGAAATCAAATCTTTTGCATACAGTAGTTATGACAGGAAACTTTATGAAAGGAATAAATTAAATCTGTATGTGGGTGTGTGGGGGAAAAAAATCAGATGTAACCCCGTTTGTAATCGTTAACATTTTCATAAGTAACTGTAATTTAATTACACATTTTTTTATCAGTAATTTAGCTACATGTAACTAGTTACTCCCCAACACTGGTAAATAACCCCAAAACAAGCTCAATTACCACAAATATTTGCATATACATTGACATTAGACATGTGAATATCTCAAAGTCAAATAACATGACATGCTAAAACGAAAGAGAAACAGTCACACTGTTATCAAATGCTGATAAAACAACACCACCAAAGCAGAGACGGGCTCTCCTACGGTGTGATCTCGGGTTATTATCGTTATTAATGTCGTTA
Organism: Tor tambroides; assembly: GCA_021397915.2. Lineage (NCBI taxonomy): Eukaryota > Metazoa > Chordata > Actinopteri > Cypriniformes > Cyprinidae > Tor > Tor tambroides. Next base: position 113,739 of record JAFVLL020008861.1, read on the forward strand.
TTATGAGCAGCACACAACAGGCCTGACATAAGCAGATAAATACAGTGGGTCTTCTTCTTAAGATCGCGAGCTGAGCTAGATCGAGTTAGCAGATAAAAGCATCAGACTGATCAATAATTACTCGCTTCTGACAGGCCGTTGTTGATAATAACATGACATTTTCGACGAATTACCCAGAGAATGGTCCTCTTTAAACATCCATTTCATTTTTGCAGAGGTATTGCTCGAGGAGCGACCTGTTAATGAAAATATCTGATGATTAGAAGTCAATGAAATCTCAAAACTAAAAACGTCAACAATGGAAGAGCAGCAGACGTTCGTCTTCAGGCGAGGCGTAATGACGTCACCGCGGGAGCACGCTTGCGTCACGGCGGGCTGCACCATTCGCTCGATCCCGGGGTTGTTTTCATTTTGCAGCAAACTACACTTATTCGATCGCAGAAACCGAGTGGTTAAACTCATAATTTTTGTTTGTAGACGTAATTTAGATGAGTTCATATCTTATAATGCGCGTGCTTCGCACCAGGCCGAGCCTCGCGCTGTTGCTATGGTGAACAGATGACGCCGCGCCAACGGAAGTATCAGTGCGCGTGTTGTTCGTTTGCTAACTAATTCACAAGTTTTGACTTTATTAGGTTTTTGCCCCGAAAGTGTTATACTGTTTAGACGAAATAGCTTTTTATTGATCGTTGCCGGTGAATGTATTTGACAACGCACGCCGGATATACACGCGCTTAATGGTGTTGGATGAGAGTTAATATTTACTGCAATATTATTAACAACAATGGCTTTTTATGATGTTTACACCCATCCCGCTTTAATAAGACACAGAACACGGGTTTGCACCAGAGCAACGCTGTTTGTCTGTGTGGTTTTGTGCCTCACGTATATTTCACCTCTTCTGGTGGCCTACAGAAGTCAAGGTAAACTGCGTTTTATTCCAAGCAAATAATTTCCAAATATTCCAAAGATCACGTGATAACACGAAGCGGCTCTGCTTTATGAACAGGCTTCTGGCTGAAGAGGAGCACATATGAAGAGCAAGCAGTCATTCAGTTCCAGTATGACATGATTGTGATCGGAGCAACAGACACAGCAGGGAGTTATATAGCATGGAGCACGTTTCCCAACTTCAATCGACTGATCGGAGATAATTTACGCATCCCATCTGTCTCTGTGAGAACGAAACTGATGAAATATCAGCTTTTTATGTCATTAAGTTTTGCACTATTGCAATAGTAAACTCTGGAACTATTGCAATAGTGACCCTGGACCACAAAACCAGTCATAAGGGTCAATTTTTTGATCAGTGATCTATGGGGTTGTTAGGATAGAACAATATTTGGCTGAGATACAACTATTTGAAAATCTGGAATCTGAGGGTGCACAAAAATCAAAATATTGAGAAAATCGCCTTTAAAGTTGTCCAAATGAAGTTCTTAGCGATGCATATTACTAATCAAAAATTAAGTTTTGATATGTGACCCTGGAGCGCAAAAGCAGTCATAAGTAGCACAGGTATATTTGTAGCAATAGCCAAAAATGCATTGTATGGGTTAAAATTATGGATTTTTCTTTTATGCCAAAAATCATTAGGATATTAAGTAAAGATCATATTCCAAAGAAGATATTTTGTAAATTTTCTTCTGTAAATATATCAAAACGTAATTTTTGATTAGTAATATGCATTGCTAAGAACTTCATTTGGACAACTTTAAAGGTGATTTTCTCAATATTTAGATTTTTTTGTACCCTCAGATTCCAGATTTTCAAATAGTTGTATCTCAGCCAAATATTGTCCTATCCTAACAAACCATACATCAATGGAAAGCTTATTTATTTAGCCATTTTGTGGTATGGGGTCACATATAATCACGGTAGGAAATTTACAAAATATCTTCATGGAACATGATCTTTACATAATATCCTAATGATTTTTGGCATAAAAGAAAAATCGATCATTTTGGCACAAACAATGTATTGTTGGCTATTGCTACAAATATACCTGTGCTACTTATGACTGCTTTTGTGCTCCAGGGTCACATATTAAAGCATGGTTTGTTCACTATTCAGGTCCAGGAGGAGGACAGAGACCAGGATGGGAAATCTGACCTCCTCATGCTCCAAATCAACATCCCACTCCAGCCAGAAGAACAGATGTTCGGCGTCCAGCTCCTCCTTACCTTCTCATACCAGCTGTTTGTGTGTATTCAGTGCATTCCTACACACCGCAAATCAAGTGCCTCACTGTTAATATCTTTCTCGATCTCTCTCTGTCTGTATCTCTACTCATATGACTTCTCTATTTGTCTTTATCTGTCTAGCGAATGTCTACAGTTGTGATGCAGACGCTTGCCTTTGTGCAGCATTCCTCACCTGTCCCAGGATCTCAGCTCTTCGTCTGCGGAGACCTGAAGCTAAACCAGCGAACCCCTCTTCCTCACCGAGGTTTGCATAGTATCTACAACGTGAGTATAACCCAAGAACCCCGGCGTATGACCTACATACAAATTAATGTGATGATTCACTCATTGCTGGAAATTGAGCTGGAAACCGGTTTGACTTGCGAAGCTGCAATGTTGTCAAAAGCATGTGTCAACAGGAAGATCGTGAATAAAATAATTCAGCGATGGAATTATAGAACGTATTTGATATATATGCAAATTGTGTTTTGCAGAAACCACATATTCATTTTTAATTCCATTGCTAGGTGTCACTGATCGATGCATCCAGTCCCTTTGCGAGTGCATATGACCTGGCCAACATCATCAGACTCTACCAGCAGAGAAACTGTAAGATAAGGAACATATCATTATTGTTATGAATATGTCCAGAGCTTCTCTCGTCTTCCTTGTTTTCAAAAAGCACAGATTTGCATTCACTATAGGCTGTATTTTTCAGTGGCATTTACTCTAGAATGCTCTGAGCTTATTTCTGTGTTCATCAACTACTGCTATATTTTCTGTATATTTTCTGTTATTGAATACTAAGGCCTCATTTGTCAAATCTCTGTCCATTTCAAATGTCAATGTCAGTGACCGCTCACCTCTCGGGCGTCATTCCCGTGTGGACGGTGGGCAGAGCTGCAAATTCTCCGTTCCAGATCAATGCCCAGATTAACTATCCAGTGGAGACTATTACATATCCTTTACATTTATGTGTGTTTTAGATATATGTATTAAATGTACAAAGAGAGCTTTCTTTTGTGGAACTCAAAATATGCTAATTGAAGAACAATGAGGTCCAAACAACACAAAAGAAAGAAAGAAAGTCATAGACTGCTGTTCAAAAGTTTGAGATCAGTAAGAGTATTAAATGTTATTTAATCAAGTCTCTTCTGCTCATCAAGGCTGCATTTATTCGATCAAAAATACAGAAAATAAAACACTAATATTGTGAAATATTATTACAATTTAAAATAATGCTTTTCTATTTTAATATACTTTAAAGTATAATTTATTTTTTTGATGAAAAGCTGAATTTTCAGCATCATTACTCCAGTCTTCAGTGTCACATGATTCTTCAGAAATCATTCTAATATTCTGATTTATTATCGGTGTTGAAACTGTCTAAAACTTTTGTAGCCTGAGATTTTTTTAGCCTGAGATTTTTTTTTTAGGATTCTTTGATAAATAAAAAGTTTATTTAAAATGGAAATCTTTTAAAATAAGTCTTTATTATTACTTCTTTTTTTTTTTTTTTACACATTTAACACACCCTCGCTGAATAAAAAAATTAATTTCTTAAAAAAAAGGAAGAAAAAAATTTCTGTTTCTATTTGTATGCTGTTCTTTTTACCTTTTATTCTTCAAAGCATCCTGCACAACAAACAAAAAACAGCACAACTGTTTCCGACACTGGTAATAAATAAGCATATTAAAATGATCTCTTAAAGTGATCTGAACATGAGGGTGATTCAGTTATGACAGAATTTCAATTTTTGGCCTAACAATCCCTTTTTTGTAAAAGATTCTCTATTCGAGGGTGTATAGTGCACGTTTTTTATGCTTCGTGCTTTGTTACTAGCATAAACCATATGGTCTACAATAAAAACCTGATACCAAAAAGATAGCATTATTTTGCTAAAAAACACATGACAGGAAATTGTTGCTTTGTGCTTTTTAGTTTGTGGCTGCAGCCTAGTCTCTCATGAGCACATATTGGACACATGAAGTGACTTTGAGCTGCAGATGTCACTTCCTGACTTCTGTGCATTCCTCGACGCGCCGCTCATGTTTGATTTTATCAAGTCCAGTTTAATTTCCTTGACTGGTTTCTCTACCTATCGGCCGGGCTTCTGGGAAACGATCAAGTTTGCCTGGATTCAGTATGTCAGCGTGCTGCTCATCTTTCTCTGGGTTTTCCAGCACATTCAAACATTCGTCTTTCAAAACCAGGTTTTACCAACCACCACAGTACCGCCGTTTAAACAGCACAGCTCCTGAGATTTTTGTGTGTTTTTTTTTTAAATTGTAGAATTATCAGGACCTTCGTTTGTTGTCGGGGACTAGCGTTTGCCACAGTGTTTTTCTGTATACATAGTTGTCTTTGGTCAGTTCAAGTGTATTCATAAGGAATCCCCATCAGGATGCTTGTGGAGTCGCTGGTTTTTCAGGTTTTAAAGTCCTTTGAGTTCTGCCGCATACTGCACAAAATATTCCTTGCTGTGTTTAAAGACTGATAATAGAAATATTTCAACGTCAAACAAAGCGTTGCTCGGGTCGGATAAAATGACCTCAAAGACCTCATGTTTTCAAATCCACAAACACCATGAAAAATCCTTGAGGTGTTTGTTTAGAAGGACATTTTTAATGCATTTCTGATTCCTCTCGGAGCATGAGTATCAGTTAAACGCATAATGCTCATCAACACAGTCGCATTATTATGCTTGATGTCTAATCAGTGCTTAAACTTCACAATATTAGCATGGTGTTTTGAGTTTGGGTAATTAATGTTGCCTTTTGACAATAAACAATGTGATAAACATCCTCTGGAAGATTATTGTCAGTGGTTAAACAAAAGAAAACCTATGAATGAAACTAATGTTAACTCAAACCAAACAGAAGCACATCATATGTTTGCTTATGTTTCTCTCGTCTTCGTCTCAGTTGGCTTCACAGATACATATATCTAATATTCATTCTCTATGCTAGCTGCTGCACGTCCACCAGTGAGATCAAGCACAGGAAGTTTGGCACAATGGACAGGATACAGATGCAATGTTTTCCTGTTTCATTCATCCTTGTTGCGAAAGCCTTATGGAGAGCTCTTTCGTTATCTGTGAATTTACTTTTATATCTTACATAGATTTAATTGGTGTTTTTAACAATAACAATGTCTTTTCTAGTATACAGAAGTTTATCTTAAGTTGTATTACACCTATACCCGTTTTAAATAAGCTTGGTATTATTCCTAACACAAAGGAATAGGAGACAAAGCCAGAAGTTGATGTGAGTTTAGTGTTCTTCAGGGTCATTTTACAGAAGGCTGCTCACTGAGGCCCCGCCCACCGCCTGTCAATCACTCTTAAAGGCCACGTCTCAAAGCTGTTTCTCATCCAGAGTTTACAGCAGAAACCCTTCATCCCTGAATGCCAACGCATTGCTGAACAGGAGGTAAGGCTCGCTTTAATAGCACGCAGCGTCTGCTATAGACATACTGTATCACATTAATATATGTATCATCTAAAAATGATCTGTTTGTGACGGGAGTGTGACTTTTTCTAGAAGTCACCAAACTAAATAGGATGGTTGTGAACACAGAGCAGCCGAGTTTCCTCTATCTCAGGGGAAGTCTAATATAACAGTTGTGCTCTCAGGCGATTTGGACCTAACAAGAATATTATTTGGTAGCTCAAAAGATGAATTGTTGTTTTGTCTAATGTCTCAAAGCGAATGCCCTCTAATGCCTTTTGGGGAATGGGTGCGTTCAGCATTTTTGGGCATCACAGTGCGCTGCGAGCGTTTCTGGAGTCATATGATGGTGTCTAGTAATGCTGTCTGTCTAGTCAGCTCACTAGGTTTGAGATCACACACACGCAATACACATTGTGTGTCGCGGCCTCTGAGCGAAAAGTCACTTTTCAACATTATCAAATGTTTTAGGTAGCAAACGAAATCTGATCATATTACTCGTTTATCACAATGCATTTCCCACCTGTTTCTGTGAGTCAGGTGTGCAACGCTCTTAAAGCGACAGTTCACCAAGAAAATCCTGTCTTTGCCAGGTCCTTCGTGATGATGCTTCAAACTGGTATGATATACTAATTTGCGTGTGTGTGTGAGAAACACGCTAAATTGTTTCTTTATTTGTGTGTCGTTCAATATCTTCAACGTTTTTTGTAACTATACAAAAGCTTTATGTGAGAAAAAACCCAAATTTAATATATGACAGATGAGAACGAAAACGGTTTCAGTCGATAATTTTTTTTTGGTTTCTACCTCAAACAGAGCCATATTGCCTTTGAAACCTTAGAAAGTAGCCTACAAGTCGCATGGACCGCTATTATAAATAAAATGTTTCACGGAAGAAAATGAGGTATTGCAGGCTTGGAATGTGAGTTTTAGGTGAACTGTCCCTTTAAAAATGTGTAAACGCAGCATGTTTTGAGAGGCTCCGGAGCATTAACATTGAGCACATTGTGTTTTCAGAGGGAAGTTTTCCGTTGGTACAGTGTGCATTGCCTTTCCATTTCCATTTGCATTTCATTTAATATTTGTGCGTGCGGTGTCTGTTCATAGGCCTGTTGATTTGATGTGTATAACGCGATCTGTGAAACAAATATCATCTTTAGCTCAGCTGGGAAGAGTTTTCTGCGGGTGTTTATCCACGCTCCTGTTTTCCTGTTTTATTACTGGATTTCTGTAAGGTTTTGCCAGTTTTAATGGGAGATTGACTGCCATCTGCTGGTGAGAGTTAGTAGGACAGCTCTTTTCTCAAAGGAAAGGGTTATTGTAAATCAGTGTTGTCACATGCAGCTCTAAAGAGAGAGAAAACTGAATGTATGATGGTAAATCTTTCCAGTGAGGGGGGTGTGAGACTTTAGTACGCTGTTTTTATATCTTAGATTTGATCTAATGAGGGTCAAGTTACTGATCTAGCTTTATTTAAATATATAAAGCTGGTAATTATTTAATTTAACTTATTTCCCAAAGCAATTTTGTACTTTCATTTGGCTCTTGGTGAGCTCCTTTTTTTTTTTTGTTTGTTTCAATTCTTTCTTTGATCAGGTATTTCTAGAAGTACTAAAAGTAATTTCCCAGGCTCATTTTTATTATAGTTGTTCATTGGTGTTTAATAGCGATGCCCCAAAGTGTGGTCCAGTCAGTATTGGATATAGAAACAGCTGATGATTCAGAGCCAGATTAGCTCTGTCTGTTGTGAGGAGACGTTACAAGCTCATGCATCAAGATTGATGGAAAAACAACAGGTTGTGATTTGGCAACATGCAAAAATTAAAGTAGAAGTGTAATATTGCAAAGTAGAGTTGTCACTTTAAAAAATAAATAAATAGAGGGCAGTCGAAATTAAATAGTGACAATACAAAAATTACCTTATAAAGCTTACTACAGTATATTATTTAATAAAGTTAATTTCATTTAAAGTTTATACTTTTTGCCAAGTAAAAGGCCTTTTAGTATAATTGTAAAAATGTCCACCTTCAGGTCATGGTACATGTCTTTCTGCTGTGAAATCTGATTTTTAGAAAGTAAATGTAAGAATAACGTTTAACAACAAAAAGATCATATTATACTTTAGGCTTTTGAGAAATGTTTGTACACCTCTCACTTATCATTGTATTGCACTGCGTTATGTGTTTTCCCCCACAATTAAAACTACAGATTTTGTATCATAAATCTACACCAAACAATTAAGTGTTTTTCCTTCAAGTATAAGCTCCACATTCTTCAATATCATACTATGAGAGCCATAAAAGCCTGATGAATTAAATATGATACTCAAAAAAGGTCCAGTCCCTAAAGGTTCAATAAACTGTTTCATTTCCAAAAATTACATTTCTGACTATGATTTCTTATGGCAGGCTTTACAAGGCTAAAACTATTAAAACGAGTGCTGTCAAATGATTAATCGCGTCCAGAATATAATTTAAGTTTACGTAATATAAGTGAGCCTGGAGCACAAAAGCAGTCATAAATAGCACTGGTATATTTGTAGCAATAGCCAGCAATACATTGTATGGGTCAAAATTATCCATTTTTGTTTCAGCCAAAAATCATTAGGATATTAAGATCATGTTCCATGAAGATATTTTATAAATTTCCTACCATAAATGTCAAAACTTAATTGTTGATTAGTAATATGCATTGCTAAGAACTTCATTTGAACAACTTTAAAGGAGATTTTCTCAATATTTAGATTTTTTTGCACCCTCAGATTCCAGATTTTCAAATAGTTGTATCTCAGCCAAATATTGTCCTATCATAACAAACCTTACATCAATGGAAAGCTTACATCAGCTTTCAGATGATGAATAAATCTCAATTTCAAAAAATTGACCCCTATGACTGGTTTTGTGGTCCAGGGTTACATATGTGTGTACTCTCTGTATATTTATGTATAATACACACACATACAGCATATATTTTGAAAATGTTTACATGTGTAAATTTATATTCATATATAATTTATATTATATATAAAATAAATTTAATATATAAAGATAACATTTTTCTATATATATATATATATATATATATAAATACATACAGTGCCCTCCAAAAGTATTGGAACAGTAAAGACAAAATTGCTCTGTTGGCTGTGGAGTCAAGACATTTACAAATATGATTAAAAG